>WJFB01002997.1:0-15391 GCA_009870185.1 Pygmarrhopalites habei
GGCATCCAATGGTTATTTATTTATTTATTGCCCATAAATCTCATACACACACTGGTCACAAAAGTTACAAAAGACAAGCTTAAAGAGTAACAAGTGTATTGAACAGTACGAAAATAGGGTGGACCTATGACTCTACATGTTATTACAGATACATGTGGGTGTACAAGTTTTTGTGGTATGAGCAGAATGAGGTGGTTTGAACGGTGAATATACGATTCATACTCCTATAGGGTCACAGACATACTCTTATCGGGCAACCTCTGACCACCCCTCCTGACATTGCATTGTGCGTGGCTAACTATACAGTTGACCTCTCCTCTTCCACACACACAACGTTCAATTCGCATTTTCCTAGCTTATTGCGAATAAGTTATTATGTACAACACACACACACTTCCTCTACCTTGTTCTACTCTCTCCCTCATCTTGTAAGGCGTACAGCTCTTCATTGTTGCAATTTATAAATGTGATCTAAGTTATCGTCATGTCATTATTGTCCACCTCCCTTCAATGAAATCTACTTAAAGTACAGCAGTTTGGTTCAGTTTTTCAAACTAATAATTTAAGAGCTAGAGCAAATACGGAGTCAGACAAATAGTTTTTAAATGGTCAGAGAACTATATTTCTTATTCAGACACACACGTTGTTCAACTCGGTCTGTACAATCCAAGTGTCACTAAATTTTATTAATTGCATTTTTACACAAGCATAGAACACACTTACTCTGAACCTGGTTTTACTCTTCCTCGTTTTGTGAGATGTATGATAATTTTAATTATTTTACTATTGTGACACAATTAAATATGATTTAAATTAGCATGACATATTCTGCCTTTTCTGTTTTGCTCCGACGCCGCTCGTCTCTTCTTTTCATTTTCTCTTTACCGTGTATCCCTCGCCGCTTACTTGTGCAGAGAAAGCAATGATCGGCGTCCAACTCCATCAACTTTCACTTTCAATAACAGTAGAATACAATTTGATTCATAGTCATATCGTACCTCAAATACGATTTCCCACTAGACAATGCCAACTTTGGCTCATTCCCATCTCCCATGCCAAGAAGATATGACCTTCCAAATAGACAATTGAACAACGAATCGAGACAGTTTTTAGTGCAATTTTGTTAACAATTTTAATACTACATTATTTTGTTTAAGGTCGAAATGTTGAATACAGGGTTGAATATAGAAATATGTAAGTATAAGCAGTACAAAAATATATAGTTTCCACAAATCCTCAATTCTTGACAAGCACGACTACTTGACAATTATGTAATTAATTAATATCCCGAAGAGTAGGATGGAGCTGCGGCTGGTGCTTGATAACTTGGTTGCTGGTAACTTGGCTGTGGTGCACTGTAGGCAGGTGGGCTTGAGTAAGCAGGGGGGCTTGAGTAAGCAGGTGGGGATGAATAAGCTGGAGGTGAGGCATAAGATTGTTGTGGGGCTTGGTATGCTGGTGGACTTGCGTATGCTGGAGGAGAAGAATATTGAGGAGCTGGTGCGGGAGCTGAATAGCTTGGTGGAGCACTGTAGGAAGGAGCAGTATGGGCATAGGAAGTTGGTTTGGGTGCTGGGCTATGATAAGTATGGATGGTGTAACTGTATGGGAAAAAAATCAAAGAAATTATCACAAATTTCGACTAAACCCCGAAAATTCTAGCCAACAAATTTTCCAAAATCCGAAAATTGTAGCTAACAATTTTTTCAAACTTTTTTTGACTTACGTGGTCATTGTTGGTGCGGGAGCATGGTAAACAGTGACTGGTTTGTAGGTTGGAGTGGGTGGAGAATAAGAAGGTCTTGAATAAGTTGGTGCTGGGGGAGCCGAATAGGTTGGTGGAGGAGGAGCATAGGACGGTGCGGGAGCGTAGGCGGGTGCCGGAGCAGCCATGTATCCATATCCCGCATTCCTTGTCTTCCGGGTAGAGTCTGCTGCGAAGACTGCAGCTACCAAACAGAACAAGATGAATGCCTGGAATTTCCACACAGAAAGAAAATCAGTTAGAACACTCAAACTCGGAGAATTGTCCACCCCGGAAATCGGGGATTGAAGAGGAAAAGGAGAATTTAAGTGACCCATACCTTCATTTTTAATAGAATCCAAGTGTCAACTGGACTTGATCGGTTTGCTTGTTCTGAGGAGGAGTTGTGAGCGAATGTGGTTAGACTGACGGGGAGCTGAGGATTTTATACCAGAGCTAAACTTCACCTTCAATCCAAATTTAGCCCTTTGCAAAGATTTTTCTCGATCCTCATAAATAGTCCTAGGGACTACACCAATAGATAAGAACACTCTGAAAAGTACCTTAAGACCTTGATCATGTTATGAGGGAGACTTGTGCACTCTCACTATACACACACAGCCTCTCCTATTCAAAAGATGTTTGTTTACTTGTCAAGTGCTGGAGGACTGAGAGAGTGACCCTGAAGCCTTCGTGAATGAATCCTTTGATTGTTTGTCCATGAAGAGTGAAAAGAATTCTCTTGTCTCTCTCTTGTTTTTCTGATTTATGGACCCTATGGCCTACGGTACAAATGAGTGCAAATTGTTGTTGTGTTTCTATGCAAGGTGTTCACACTGAACACTCCCTTTCATGAAGCCTTTTAAAAATTCAACTTGGAACCATGATCCGTATGAAAATGAGTGCTCTAACTCCAAAAATTGTTTAAGTCAGTATTCTTTTTTTTAATATTCAGTCTTTCGCAGGAAAAAAATGGAGTACGAAAAATTGTTTAAACTGGGGATGTGTGTGTGGGTGGTCGTAAGTAGAAAAATTATGTAATCGTAAGAACTGCAGTCTAACGTGTACTAACAATAATGAGTTTTAAATTAATGTTAAGATTGACTGGGTGGTGGTGACAGCTGTTCGTAGTTGACGGATTCGTAGGTCACTTGGGGAGCCACTTTTGACGGTGTCGGCTGGATGAGGGAGGATGGGAATAGGAGGCTTAATTTTTCATCATCAGCCGGGTCATCCGTGTCCTCACGACCCTGACTTTCCTGTGGGAATGTTTGGGTCCAACGTGGGTGGTAGCCTGTCTCATCCGCTGTAGACAAAGAATAATACTTTTACGTAAAAGAGAATTGCCCAATTTTTAAAAAATATTTAGAGAGACAAAAGGAAAAGACTAACCCGTGTAGGAAAGAGAAATTCGGACACCCTCTGGACTCAACCAGGACACAGAACCCTCTTTGACATGAGCCCACCCATTTTCCTCTGCTGTGTAACCATATCCGTTGTGGTCATCATTGACCTTGTCATCGACCCTCTTCATGTATCCCAACTCCTTGGATTTGATTCCATTGGCCGTGGAAAATCTGTCAGAAAATGTCAAACAAAAAACTAAGCTCGCTTTTCCTCATTTGGAATTTTGAATGAGTATTAATTATTTTGAACACACTTAACGCTATACGCCCCCTCCTCTGGTCTAATGTCATGAGAGAAACGGAGAACCGGGATAAAATCCTTGTACCCGGATGCGTACCCTCCATTCGGATCGTGCACAAGTTCATTCTTTGTATTGTCGTAGAGTGGAGAGGACGAGCTTTGACTGTCTAATTTGTTAGCTTGAAATTGATTCAAGGTGTCCTCACTTTGACCCACAGACACAAGTGACATGACTGGAATGGACTTGGCAGTCGTCTCTTCAATGAGGTCACCACCCAAAGTTGGTGTTGACATGAATGAAGCTTCAATAATTGCCTTGTAATCCTCATCCGTCCCTTTGAACTCGTCCAACAGAACAAAATCCGAGTCGAGGACGGCATAACCTGGCACAGCCAAATCCAAATCTGAATCTTTTGACACTGACTCTGACCCTGACCCCAAGATAGGGATGGTGAATGACTGGGGTAGTGAATTATCTGATGAGGATGATTCACCTGACCTCACAAATCTGGTCACTGGTTTCCAAGGACTTTGGTCCATTTTGGGTGACGGGAAAAATTTTGATTTTTTTCTTCTCCGGAAAAATGAGGGTAGTTGACCTTGTTGCCAGTCATGTAGGAATTTCTTGTGATGACGATTAAATTTTTTTCCATGTGACGGAGCAGCAGAAGGTGGTGGTGGTGGCTGACCTCCAAACCAGGGAACGGGTGAAGCCATAGTTTGAAATTGGAATGGTTGTTGTTGTGGTGGTGGTGGTTGAATGAATCCTCCATTAAAAGACAATGCTGGATTCTGGACAAGAAGAGGTGAACTTTGAGAAAATACTAAAGGTTGATTTTGAGGTGGTGGAGGTTGAATTGGTGGACAACAATTGTTGATATTTAAACTATTATAATTGGCTCCAGACAAATTTATACTAATCCCATTAGCATTTGCTCCTATCTCCCGGTCCGGGTTTCCACTCACTGTTGGGGTTTCTTGTTGTGGAGGCGGTGGTCTTCCATAAGTCCTTTTCGGAGTGTCAGCGATCTGAGGAGGAGAAACCTCTACGAGAACCTTTGACCTCGAATATGATGGCTGAGTCTGAACGGGCAATACTTGGACTCTAGAGTATGGAGTACTTTTGACAAATTTGACAATTTCATAAGAATTGTCCCGTTCAGGAGGCAGATCCGGGTAAGACATGACAGGAAGATCTCTAATTATTTCTTTGTATCTAATTGCGACTGGAGGAGAAGCGGGAGGCGGTGGTGGAGTCGGGATCTCAATGACAACCCGTGACCCCACGAAGGCCGGTTCTGTCCTGACAGTAGGGATTCTAGTGTACGAAATTGACCTTCCATCATAGTTCTCTTGCTCTCGCTCCGACTCCCGGTTCGGGCCAGAATAGGTGAAGAGGGAGGAAGAAGAATCCCTCTCGCTGTATCTAATTGGACTTCTCGATGCAGGTTCATCCTCCGGGTCGTAGTATGGATGAAACGGAATACTTTTTGCCCGCTCTCCATAAGCCATGATTGACCCAATCGGTTTGGACTCTGTTTTGACCTGTATGTCATCCTCCGGTTGATCATGATGACCTTTGTCAGCTGTTTTGATAGCATAGTAGTATTTCTTCCTTTTTTGTTTCTCTCCACCAAAATCCTCATAGAATTGTTGTTCTTGTTCATCCCCATTGGACTTGACCTTACTGTCATCATGATAAAAGTCCTTCTTCTTGAGAGGAGGAAGAGGGGACATGGCATCCAGTTCAGTATCGTACAATTTTCTGGAACTCCCAGTCACGTGGTAGCCCAAGAAGAAAAGGAGGAGGAGAATCAAGTTCTGAAATTAAAAAAAATCCATGAGAAAATTATGGAGGTACATAAAATTAAAAGTTGATGATGAGTAGAAATGATAATTTATATTTTTAACTCACCCGACTAAAGGACATTCTATTAATAAATATATTGGGAGGGAAGAGGATCGAGAAGGAGGAGGAGGGGTTTGAATGAAGGTTTTTCTAGGGAGGAAGAAGAGTATTTTATCTCATTATATTTTAACAAGTTTATAAAGGGGGGAGTGGGATGTGAGTGAGTGGAGTAAATAAAGACAAGACAATGTGTGAGTATATGGATGTGTGATAATAATATATTATTATGAGGCTTAAATTCTCCCTTCTTTTGACCAGCCCTCAAATTAAAGAACAAAGAGACTTGGGAGAGAGAGAGAGAGTTTTGTGTATTTATGAAGTGAGAAGAGAAGAACGGCGGAGGACGACGACTACAACAAAATCTCTGGCCAGAATGGGTCAAATTACAATTACAACTACGGGAAAGTTAGGAGGACACAAGGAAAGGAATGACCAACAAAGTGGATGGTTTGTCCCCACAATTCAAACATGACCATCATCATTGTGCGAAGACACACACACACACACACACACAGTGGTAGTGTATTATTATTATTACTCCACAGCATTTTCATATTGGACCCACTCCAATCTGGAATGGGAGAGAGTGTGTGTGTCTGACACACGTACCCTAGACACAGAGGACTCTAAAAGTTGTTAACAAATGTAGGATGATGACCAGTACTTGATATAAGGGTACACACACGCACACACACACACGATGGGCCCCTCCAATGAATTGAAATGAGGTTTCAAGGTGAGCCCTCAGCTCAATCAATCCTTTTCCATTTTGTTGTTGTTTGTGGTGCGTCAGGGCTAAAAGTCTCTCTCTCTCTGACTGTGCTGTGTGTGTGTGAAGGGTCTAAAAATAAAAGTACCTCACAACACGTAAACAAAGTACACCATGTAAAAATATGGATGTACATGTAAATGAGAGGACACACACAGTCACTCTCTTTTCGTAGAAATGGAAAGTTGCTTTGAACCTTCACAGGCAGAGGCTTTCCATATTTTTGGTGGTATGTCGTATCGTATCTGTTGTTGTGCCCGTGAGATATGGAGATTAGTACATTTAATTTAATTGTATGGCTTTCCAGTTTGTATGCTGTAGGGAGAGTGTCACGTCTTGAGTCTTGAGGGAGAGATTTGTCACGTGAGGCTGGACGACGCTCAGCCGAATGTGAGCTTGAGGAGTCATTAAATGTTAAAAGTGACATCATCCTCCGACAGAGAATTATGGATAAAGTATTCTTATCACAATATTTTTCCATGATTCAGAAAAATTTATCAACATCCACGTTAGCTTTTATTAAAAAAATTTTAGCTGTCAATCAATTTTGGACGCTGCAGCATGACATTGCAGCATGAGAGAGAGAGAGAGAGGAATGCGGAATGTGCAAACAAAGTTTGAAAATTTTAATTGAATCTAAAATTAATTCTTCAAATCCTGGTTTGTCACCCCACTCCATTTCGATTGGACAGGGATGAGGTGGGGCCGTGTCAGGCCATATCAATGGAACAGGACTTTGTTCACTCCTCCAAATAATTTTACCGAGAATAGTGCATTCGTACACACACACACATTGGCAATAGTGTGCAAATTATTTGACGTAGACATCCACGTGTTACTTCAGCTCAGACATAATTTTATTGAGAGAGAGAGACGGATCAAATTTCAATCTCCATGTGTCGGATGTTCATTCATCGAATTACGAGTGTCGTCGTCTCTCTCTCACCCCATAAGTCGCGTCACAGTGCATTCATATGTGACGTGTGTGTGTAACAGACACACAGGATATCAATTTGTTAACATTAGCTGAACTAACATTCATTAGTTTTGCCATGTGGTTGAGTTGAGAGTATGATAATGAATTTCCTCGTAAGCACCTTATCCCATATGTATATTTAGTATGTACATTTTTTTCCACGTTTTTTATTACTCGGCGTTCCTTTCCTTCTCACTGAGACCTGGTTCGAGAATATTCCCCCATGCTTTAAAGACACACACACAGAGAGAAAGAGAGACGCAGCCGGGCAGCCTTTATAGATTTTGTGACGCACGCAGGAACCCAGGACAAAGCACCGAATTTCAGCCGGTGAAACACGGGAACTTTGCGCACAACATTTAGAATTATCCAAAAGTCTCCTCATTCATTTCTCCCAATTCTCTAGCGGAAATAACAAAATTGGACAAAATAAATATTTCTACATAAAAATACATTAGGAATTCATCATTCATTTGATACATCCCGATTCGAACTGTCAGACAGTGCAGGTCTTAATTTAGGTCATTTGATACATAAAGTAGTTTGAGTTGAGGATTCCAAAACAGTTTAATCTCACACAAACAGATCAAGTTCAACGTCTAAGGTCTACAAAAGCCGATAAAAAAGGGACATTAGTCATCGGACATTTATTATCACCACGTTGTACACACACACACGTATAAATAGCACCCAAAGTTTGGGTCCCAAACAGTGTAACTGTCCACTGTACATTTTAGTTTTTGAGTTCAAAGAGAAGCAAAGCAGTGTTTAAAAAACAATTTGCTAATTTTTAAACAATTTTTTTTAAAAAATAAATACTCGGAATAAATTATGGGTGTCAAAGTCAAAATTGTCAGTCCTCGGATCACTTACCATTCCGACCGGATTGTCTCAAATTATACTTACGAGACTACAACGGTCACTCAGGAACCGGGAGGTCATGTCCAGGTACAGGATTTATCAAGTTTAAATTGATTAAAGGTATCAATTTAGATTTAAATTAATCCGGCTTAATTAAATTGTTTTAAAAAAACAGATATGTCCGGAAAAGGTCGAGATGAAAGTTGAGACGGCGACAAAGGTGCCAAAGGTCGGACTGGTGAGTTGATATTAATTTAGTTAATAAATGAAAATATTTATCATAGTTTAATGACAATATCGGTTGACATTGTTAGATGATTGTCGGGTGGGGAGGGAACAACGGGACGACCTTTACAGGGATGCTCCTAGCGAATAAATTGAATTTGACCTGGAATACAAAGAAGGGAATTCATAAACCGGATTTTCTCGGATCAGTCGCAATGAGTGGAACATTTCCTGTTGGTCGAACCGAGACTGGAGAAGAGATATTTGTGAGTGTCAAAGATCTGGTCCCTATGATTGACCCTTTGAATTTGGAAATTGATGGCTGGGATATTTCCGCTATGAATTTGGGTGAAGGACTTGACCGGGCAGCCGTTTTTGAGTATGAACTTCAACAGAAATTGAAACCACTCATGGAAAATCTTCAACCGAGAAAAGCGGCTTTCTCCCAGGATTTCATTGCAGCCAACCAAGCGGATCGAGGTAGGTCAATCTTTGACATTAATTCCAAAATTACAATAATATCAGTTGCAAAATAATTGTTTTTTCTTTCAAAAATTAGCTGACAACATCATCCAGGGTGGCAAAGCTCAACAGTTGGAACAGCTGAGGAAAGACATTCGGGATTTCAAGAGGACTAGAAATCTGGACAAAATTCTGGTCATGTGGGCTGCAAATACAGAAAGATTTGCAGAGATTCTCCCGGGTCTCAATGACACTTGGACTAATTTGGAAGGAGCAATCAATAAAAATGCATCCGAAATCTCACCCTCTACTCTCTACGCCGTGGCTTCGATTCTGGAAGATGTAAGAGAGATAATCTTTTTAATATTTCTCCAGTAAATCTCCAGTACTTCAAAAATATTTTATGAATTTTTATAATAGTGTGCATTCATCAACGGATCACCTCAAAACACCCTCGTCCCGGCAGTCGTTGAATTAGCCGAACTTCGGGGAGTTGCCATCGCGGGTGATGACTTCAAGACAGGTCAGACAAAATTGAAGTCTGTTCTCATCGACTACATTGTTGGAGCAGGATTGAGACCAGAATCCATCGTTTCTTACAACCATCTCGGAAATAATGATGGGAAAAATTTGTCTGCTCCAAAAACATTCCGATCAAAGGAGATCAGTAAAAGAGGAGTTGTAGAGGATATGGTCGCATCAAATCGGTCAATCTACCCGGAAGGAGTGACAGGACCGGATCATTTGGTTGTCATCAAGTATGTTCCATATGTCGGGGACAGTAAAAGGGCAATGGATGAATATGTGTCAACTATTGGGATGGGAGGAACTAATACTTTGGTCATTCATAATACTTGTAAGACAAATTTAATTTCAAAAAATAATTACCTCAAGGTAATTATCAAGTGATGCAAATTTTGATGATGATGAATTAAATTTGATTTTCCAGGTGAAGACTCGCTCCTAGCAGCCCCAATCATGCTTGACTTGTTCATGTTTATGGAACTCTTCCAAAGAATCACATTCCAAGTTGAAGGTCAAGTGGTGACCCTCCCTTACGGAGCAATCCTGGGGTATTGGCTTAAGGCTCCAGTCATCCAACATACAAATTCATTATTTCGTCAGAGGGCTTGTGTCGAGAATCTCATCCGGGCGTCCCTCTCCCTCCCACCCAATTCTCACTTGTTTCTCCCTCCCGTATTGGAACTTTCGGTCAGAGGTCAGCAAGGAGTTGAGCAGAAGGTTCTCAAGTCAACACAAATTAATGGGGTCAGTAATGGACCAACGTCAACGAATGGTCAACATCACAATGCAAATGGCAATGGAGTTGAACACTAAATTTCCAGGAAAAGACGGAAGAAAAAACAACGAGAGAGAAGATCAAAAATAATTTATTAAGCTCATTTCAGTATCCATAATCCTAGCTTAGGTCATCTATTTAATAGTAAAGAGTACATTATTTTTATTTTCAAATCCACACATAATTTAATTTAACCTCTGTTTTAAAATTTCGGATTATTGAATGCCATTTTTATGTTAAAACTTAAAAGTTAAAATGTTGACTCTCAGTTTTCACACACACATTTTTAGTAGTATTTTTTTGTATTTAATTGTCTACACCTTTAATACAAATTATAAGAATATTATAGAAAACTGCAATGAATGACTCAAATTGTTGTGTCTTATAGGGAGTACCTAAATTCCGAAATGTAGGAATGTTAAAATGAGTTTTTTGCGCTGTTGTTGTGTTTAGAAAAATATTGGAAATATTTTGAAGAAAATTCTATATCTATTTACTTGCATAATAATATAAATTATGATGCAAACATACGATATAGTTATGTACCAATATTAATTTATTCGGAATAAATTATTCCAATTTAGCTGTGACCTGTACATATTGGATTGCAAAAAGAAAAAGAAAATATATGTATTTTTCCGGTTTGACATTGTCAAGACGAAAATGCTAAGATATATTATAATTATATTTGATGTTCCGCAATGCGGAGCCCGCATTACTAGTTTTTGAAAAGAAGAATAATTTATGCAAAATAATGTGTTATCAACAAAAATAAAAATGACGAACTGAAATTAATATGTACCCGAAAGTAGTGTCGGTGAAGACGCAGAGTGTTTATGAAAACGGACTAATGATTTAGGCATCTAATACTTAAGCTTTGGAAAATTACTTACCCTCATTAAGTAAATATTGTTAGAGACTCTGACTCGACAGATTTTGTTGACAGAGTTTGATGACTCATTTATTTATTTAGGTGGCTCACCGGATTTTGTTATCCACGAATTTTATGAAACACACAAACAAAGTAACTGCGTATTCAGTGATTTTCCAAAGTTAATTGCATTGGTTAATTAAAATAACAATTTATTTCTTCTACTACATGATGTCAACTTTTATAAGTAGATTGAGGAAAATTACCCCAAAGGCTGTGGAAAAGTTTCCAAGCTGTTTACATAAAATGGTCCTCTTCAATAAAAACTAAATAGTATAGAGTCTGAGGATGTCAAACTTTCAAAAAATAAAATCCATACAACGAAACAAAATAAAAACTACAACTTTCATGTCGCAAATTACTAAAATTATTCAGAGAGACCAAATTTGGCAGTCTTCGTTGAATAACATGAATATTGCACGTTAAAGATCATTTTTTAAAATCTCGATTGGAATTTCCATTTGATCATTTTTCACAGATAGGTATTTGGGAATTAAGTCAATCCACATTTTTAAGGCATCTGAGAGTGTGTGTACTCAAATAATATCATCACATTTTGGAGTTGACTTGACCCTTGACACTCCCGTACTTTTCAATGAGTCTACTCGCCTCCCTTTCTCCAGTCTCGTAGGCACCATGGACAGTGGAAAAGAAAGAATTGTGAGTCGCCTCCCCAGCGAAACACAACAACTACGAATTTAAAATAACTTTATTAAATGATTTTAACGACTTTAAGAATTCAGTTGACTAATTAAAATTAAATTACCCCATCATGTGGGACTGGAATGGGTTGGGCCAAGTCCCTGGACCATACATCATTCTCCTCAGATTTCAAACTCCGGAAACTGTAGCTGCCCAATGTGTAAGGATTCGAGTGCCTATAAATTTACACAAAGTATTAAAAATTTAAATATAGATTTTACGGGTGATCTTTGACCTATAGAGGTCAAAAAGCAAGAAGGCAAATTAACGAGAAGAATGTTTGACTTGGACGCCACTTGTTTATATTTTGCATTTGTGGGTCTTCGAGTGGAAAATAAGAGTCCAACAGAAAGTGAAGGGCGTCCAAGTCTAATATTTTTCTTATTAATAAGTTCATGATGACTGACTGACCATTTTGTCACCGTGACACGACCATCCGGGATATTTTGCCTCCCGGTGAATTTCCTGAGTAAACTTAACACCACTGATGACAATTCTCCGTCCTCTACAGATTCAACAAATCTTGCATTTTCTCCAGTGATCCAACCAGTCAATGTGGTACTACAACATTTTGATGTGTAAAACCCCAGGATAGATTTTGCCCAAATTGGAAACTTTAGAAATTTAGAAATCATAATTATTATTTAGAAACAATTTTGATTTTTGAAATATTTAAGAACAATGTATTCACCTCTTGAGTGTCAGGGTCAAGCCAAAGAAAATTCACTCCTAACCATCCACTCTCCCACCATGGCTTGTCAAATTGAATATGAACTTTGTTGACTGTCCCGAATCCGAGATTCTAATAAATATTGACAATAATTATTTAAATAGATCCTTCATGTCGTATTGCCTTGAGCAAACTGAGTTACCTCTATTGTCCGAATTTTTACTACTGGTAAAGCAGGCTTGAACATTTCTTTGTGCCTGGCTTTCAAAACACCCAGTGACACGGTGACAACCACTATGTCAGACTCGTACACATTCCCAGTGGCAGTCCGAGTGACAATTGGCTAAAAAAAATTGACACCTTATTGAGTGACATTAAGTGACACAGATGCAAGTTTTAGAGAGTGTACACTTTCAAAATTTACCTTACTAGTGTAGTCAATTTGTGTTACTGGACTATTCAACTTGACCCAATCTGGTATCCTATTGTCCGATACGCTGTCATTCTACGATTAAAATATAATATTTTTGATTTTATGCATCTACGACATATACAATGACAAAATCAAAAATATTTAAATGACTCACCAGAATGATATTAAATAAAGTAGAGTAGCCCTTAGTCCAACCAATTATAGGACAGCCAGACTCATGTTCATACTCAATTTGACCTCGTAGTGAGGAGTCAAACCACGTATCTGACCCATCGATGCTAATCTGAAAAAATAGGTTACATATTTCACATGAGAAAAAGTTTGCACACAAAGCTCGCAACAGAATTTCGCTATTTGTATAATGTCAAAATATAATTAACCTGTAATCTATGGAGCCAGTCCACGAAAGCAGACACTTCAACATCTCCATCACAATTCTCAGCCTTGACCTTATCTAGAAACCAAGCCCCAACCGAAGAGTACCGACCAACATCTTCTTCCAATGGACCATCCCGACATATTTGAAACAAGTCTAAAAACTTTTTCAACTTTTCAGGAGGAAAATTTGTAACCCCATTGCTTGTCCCAAATCCTTGATAGCTCTATTATGACGTGAACAATCATTAAATAATTAGATTTTACTGAAAAGTCACTGTTCAATAAACAGTCTTTATTCTAGAAGCTTAGGAAAATCTTTCTACTAAGGAAAATCAAAGGTCAAATGGTCATCATTTTATTTAATTGTAGAATTTACCTCTGACTGATCCCAAAATGTGTCATTCACCAACAGGTCATCCCCGAATTTCTTGACCACTTTCTCCCCTGTGAAAATTAAAGTGTACTAACTTGACTTTCATTCTACTGTTAAACAGAGCATTGAACAAAATAGAAACGGCACAGACAACATTGAATTTAAAAAATATTGTGACCAAAGCGGTCGAGTGACGAAATTATTTTTTTGGGTATTTAGTTTCATTTGAGTTCAGTATTTCAATGGACTATAATTAAGTATTATTGGGATCCTATTTTCTCTGACTAATCAAGACTGGTAAGATTTTTTATCACAGCCTCAACACAAATTAATTGTTATACTTTATGTACACTACTAAAACGATTTCATCATCTTTTCGCAGAAACATGGAGTTAATCATCACATTTAAAGAATCTGAAAGACATTTTGAAGTTTATCCAGAGAATACAGTGGAGGAACTGTACGAGGCCTGTGCAGATGACTTGAAAATTGATGTCTCCGCATTTTCCCTGTATTATGAGGCTGGAGAACTCGTGAATGATAATAGTAGTTTACAAGTATGTCAATATTTAGAATTTGAGATAAATTATTAAAACATAATGAGTATTTGACTCCAAATAATTTGTGTGATCACAGGATCGTGGCTTTCATGACAAATCTCAATTATTAGTGGTACTACATGATGATGAAGACCCGACCATACTTGAAGAGCCTCTACCAATGGAGATTGATTCAAGTGCTAGTGAACAACTTGTGGTGTACTTTGTAGATGATGAGAATCTTCATTTGTTAAACAACTCTGACCAAATGGAATTTAACAACTCAATGGATGTTGTCTTTGAGGATTTATTCAGTCAACAGGATCAACCCTCATCAAGTAATAATAATAGTAGTGACAATTCCCTTGGCTCTCAAGTTCCTTCTACATCATCATCATCATCCAAAAAACTGAAAGGGCACACTTGTGAAATTTGTGATGCTTGGTTCAGAGAGAAACCTGAATTACGTCAACACCAAAAATCTCATCAAACTGTTAACGAATATAAGTGCTACGTGGAAGGATGCGGAAGAGAGTACAAGTACTCGGGAGGTTTTAGAAGACATTGTAGGAACAATCACTCGGGTGAGACCTATGATTTACAGAAAGCAAGAGAGGAAATGAAGAAAAACCCACAAGAACAACAATCCTCCTCAGTTCCTCAGAAAAAATTTCCTTGTGATGTTCAAGGTTGTACTAAGAGTTATGCGGGTAAATCTGGATTGAGACAACATAAGCTAAGTCACCTAGAAAAAATTTTTTTGAAATGTACAGTATGTGGGTTTGAGTGCAATATAATTTGGTATATGAAAAAACATCATGAAGTCCACGCCATAACTCATCCCCTTATCCGATTTGATGTGAAAATGTGCAGAGAAGAGGCTTTGAATCCTTCAAATAACTATGAAGACCATGAATTTCCTTGTGATCAGTGCCCAAAAGTGTGCAAAACGGCTAAGATACTCAAAAAACACAAGGATAATAAGCGCAAAGTTTGGAAATGTAGTGTCTGTCAAAAAACAGTATGTAGTAAATACTATTTAAAATTACACATGTGCCTTCATGGAGAACCGCGTCATTGTTGTCAACAATGTGGCAAAAAATTCTACTGTAAACAATCGTTAAAATATCACATCAGATGTGTTCACGATGGTGTCCGATTTCCTTGTCATCTCTGTGTAAAAACGTATACATCGAAATGTATTCTCAAAATCCACGTTGATAGTGTACACAACCAAATTCGACACCCATGTGGTTTCTGTGCAAAAACTTTTGCTAGTAAAACAATCTCAATTTACACCAGAAAACTTGTCGATTTAAACCTGTGACCTGTTCTGTGTGTCAAAAACCCTTTCTCTCACCCACCTGTTACCAGAACCATATTCTTCTGAACAAAAATTCCGATTGTGGTAGGACAGTGGAAGCGGCTCTCTTCATTGAAAAATGGAAGCAAAAAAAATACAACAAAACTTC
>WJFB01002998.1:0-15388 GCA_009870185.1 Pygmarrhopalites habei
CATAATGATTACAATTTAATTGTAATTAATTATCCTTGAAAAAGATTGTAGTGACAATCGAAAGCTCGGAAGATCTTTAATTCTGAATAAAAATGAACTTTTTCGTTAACTTTCACGTAATCCGCTAAGCGACAATGTCCTTCAATAACATGAAGAAATTCATTATTTGTACAATTAAATATGTAGCTGTGCATCATTTGAACTTCTCAACCTACACTTGCCACTACTTTCTCCTCCTTTCTCCTTACTGTTATAATAGTTATGAAATGTGTGTCTATTTCTCAGACCAAACCCCCGCCTGTTCAACTCTTGTGGTAGAACAGGCGGAACAAACCCAGAATCAATTTACAAGAGCCATTTTTTTTAGTGAACTTGTCAATGGAACCTCCTCCCTCTTCATTCATGCATGATACGACTTTTTTTGTGGTGAGGCTGCTTTCTACTCATTCGGGACACACACACAGTAATATTATTATTTTACGGTTCACTGTTCCCTCCCCGTCCTTTTCTCCTATCGAAATTTACAATATGAATTTCCACGAAGGGAAAAGTTCAAATGGAAATACATTAGTCCTGTATATCTTCATTATCATACATGGAGGAGGAGGTGGTGGTTGACTAGTGAAAGATGGATGATTTTACTACACAGGTAAACACGTCGTGGGTGGATAGAGGGAAAAAAGATGAAAATTCTAGTGAATGAGAGTAAGTAGTAGTAGTAGTAACATTTTTTGCAATTGCAATATTTAGTGAGAATAAATGGATGTGTGTGTGCACATTGTACATATAATATGTGAGTACAGGATGACACACGTATATATCCACACAGCAAACATTTTGACCTTTTATTTTGTTTGTTTCTCCACTCGCACAGTCACACACAAAGCCCGTCTGTGTGGAGTCTTTGTGAGTGTGTGTGTGAGTGCGGGGGTGGATGTCAACAGGTAGGCCAATCCACGTGCTATGCCTGTGTGCATTCAGCATACAGACACACACACAGATATACAATGGAGTATCTGTACAAATATCATCATACTATCTCCGTCGTAATGTCATTTGCATAATATTATCAAATTTACAACCTCTTCCCTACACACCCGCACGCACTGAATGTCTCAAAGAAAAGCAATATGACTGTCTTTCTCTCTTTCATGTTTGTACAAAATGTATGGAAGTAAGCCCGCTGACTTTCTCCTTACTCTTAGCCTTCCCCCCTTTTCTCATTAAAGGGTGGGAGAAAGTCACTTAAAAATTCAAATTTCCAATTATCGTACAGTCTCTCGCTTCAACAAAATAATTTTTGAATTGCACTCATCATAGAAAGGTCAAAGGAATATTTCACAGGAGAAAGTGACCACTTTTTTGTCCATTTTGTACTGGACACAAGGATGGTCACGTGAGGAAATCTTATTTACTTAGGCTACGGCCCACGACAAACATAAAATCCTGTCGTGCTGTACACAAATACACGTATTCCTTACATGGTAGTTTCTACTCCGTCATTTGGTGAGTTGGCTAGTGAACAATTTACGCAATGATTGCAAAAAAATACAAATCTATCCTATTTTTTCCCTTCTCCTCCTCCTCCTCCCCCTCCTCCTCCTCCCCCTCCTCCTCTTATGTCTACACTGTGTGTGTCTCAGTCTCAGTAGGAGAAAAAAAAGAACTTCGAGTCATGCAATACAAGTTTATATTTATCACGAAACCCTACGAGCATCACAAACACACACACACTCACTCTCTCTCTCACATCACACACCTGTTTTACGTCAATGCCCTGCTTCCACTGAAATCCATCCTCCCCAGTGCCACATTACCCATATTCGTGTGACAACGTAAGCAGAATTATTTATTATCCTTCTCTCCTCCCCTCCTCATTCTTTAATACTCCTCTTTATGTGAATACTCCTCACAATAAATGTATCAATCCTTCTCCTCACACAAATATCTCACTGTCCTTTTACTCACAATACAAATGCCCGGTAGAATCTTGGTCCTCACTTGTATTCCCTCAAGAAAATATTGTCCTATAAAATTTACATTTCTTTTCCCCCTGTTAATCTTGAGTTTTAAAAAATGTCCAAAATTTTGAAATGAAACAAAAAAGTTTGTCATCCAGTCAAACCATCCGTTTTTACAACTTCCTTCTTGAGTGTGTGTGTGGAGGGGGGGGGGCTGTTGTGAAAGAACTCTTTCATTTCCCCATTCTGTGATGTAACCTGGAAGTGACAAGAGAGAGAGAGAGAGAGAGAGAGTCGGGAGGAGGAAGGGAGATGAGGAGAGGGTGGGGAGTAATGACTGTGGTTTAGGAAAAAAGGAGAGTAGATATCAAGTCCTACTTCATGTCAAAATGAACCGAGTGTAACGATAGAGGTAAAGAGAGAGACACACATAGAGAGAGAGAGAGAGGATGCGAAGCGACGCAGCGGTCGCCGAGAAATTCCGGATCCTCTGTCTCAGTTTCGAGTACAAGGAGGAACGGAGAAAGAGAGAAAGTGTGTGTGTGTGGTCTCGTAGCTTGTAGCCCGCACATAGTATTGCAGAGTCAAAACTGAAATGGAGTGCACATCACACACACATGCAGGGAAAGAGAAAAGGGAGAGAGACGATGATGTTGAGCAGGGAAGAAAATCGATACAAAAGCCTAGGCTAACGGCACGACCATTGTGACGTCGGTCTTATCTGAGTCTTAGCGCACGTCACTCGTACGGCAGGATGACGTCAAAAAAAACGACCCGGGTTGTAGGTTATCGATCGTATGCAAGAAAATTTCTCTTTCTCTTACTCTTTCTCGGCGTGTCCTAGTCCCAGCCCTAGTCCTACTTTCCATATTTTCTCTCTCGCTTTCTCCTCCTCCCCTCCTCTCTTCGAATTTTCTCTTTCCATTGCGGAATCCTCTTTCTCTCTCCTTTCCCTCTCTTTCCCTCCCTGTTGTGTGTGTGTGTACAATGCAATGGCTGTTCTTGACTCTTGACGGACACTCTCTTTCATGCACAAGTTTCTTATTTTTTTAAACGGATACAATTTTTTGTATTTACAAATTGTCTTTTTTCCTCCATTTCGAAGGAACTAGACTGGACGGTAAGAATTTTTGCTAGGGAAAAGATACAAAAAATGTCAAAAAATCGGGTAGAGCTGAATAAAAAAAGATGGTAATGTTTTCCATTCCATTTCCTGTAGGTATGAGCCAAGGTCATAGCTGCCTCTTTCTCTCATCCATTCTCTCTCTCTCTCTTAGGGAAGAATGGAAGCTTATCTATATTTGTTACGCAAGCAACGTGACATCATTCAAAAAATTACTATCGTCCATACATTTTCCGTATTTACTTTGGTTCTACGTGCGTAGCAATAAGAGAGATATACATATAAGTATATGGACTCTAGTTTTATTGTCTACACAATTTAGAACTCTCTCGCTTCTTATTTCCATTGGTTGTAGTTTTGGAGTGAGTATGAGGACTGTCCTTTGCATATTACATTAAAAGAGTCATCATCGCTCTTCGTCTTCTTAATGGACAATGCGATGAGCCACATCACTTCCTTCCACTTTCGTTGGGTGAAATGGAGCATTGTAATTAATTAAGTACACACACACACACGAACCACAATGGGAGAGTAGACCTCCTCCTCCTCCTCCTCCCCATTACATGTATGTAAAGAGTTAATCAAGGTAATTTAAATTATACATGTTTAATTTAGCCTACCATTATGACTCTCCCACACCAAGTTAAATTTATAACACCTTTCATCCACACTTTATGTCTATCATACTCTTGACAGTCCGTACCCTACACTTAAACTATTCTGTATCACACTCCATCACACACACACACATTTGTGGACTGTACAGAGGTCGACGTAAAAGGTGAGCTAGAAATGGATGTCCGCTCCTCTCTTTCTTCCTCTCAATTTAATTCTAGTTTGTTTATTCCCATTAGCAACTTGTAAGATTAAGGAATGAACCCCAATGGCTCCCACACACACGAAACAAATAATTGTTAACTCAATTAAATTGAACAACTTTGGACATGCTATTCCCCACTAATTCCCTGCGCTCCTCTTTAGAGACGAGAGTGTGAGGACTTTTTTTGTTCTGCTCTTTCAGCCCGTGACTTTTTCAGAAGAGGTAGAAGAGGTGGAGGAGTACGGAAATGAAGAAATCAGAATCAAGTGAAAAAAATGATTTGAATCTGACATAAAATACACCACGTATGTAGAAGAGAGTGAGGAGTTTTGAGGAATGAAAAGAGATGGTGAGGAAGATTAAATGATGATGAAGTTTGATTTGTTTAATGAATAATGACGCTAGTAAAAACACAGCAGGGACGAGTTTCGTACCTGCACAATTAGAGGAAGCATCCATACAAACATGTACAGTCTGTACAGTACAGAGAGCATGGAGCCGTACAGTGTTGAAGCTTTCAAAGTTGTGTGTGTCATAAGCGAGTGTGAGTGTACAAAAAAAGGACAATGGAAATGCATTCAAGTCTACACAGCCTGTATCTCTCTCCCCCCCCCCCCCTCTCTTCACAAGACGATTGTCCTGTGTGCCTGTGTGTGTTCTCTCTCTCCATGACTAATCAATCAATCAGAGATTGTAATTTGATGCCTTCTAGAAAGAGGAACAGGGCTACCACAGACCGCACCACGTCAACAGTCCATTTGACATTACAAACAGACGAACAATTATCTCTTAGAACTCTCCTTAGTCACTCTTTATGTATTCCTACTTTTTACATACCCCTCTCTCTCACACACTCACCTGTATGCACACTAATAGTGTCCACCTTTTTTAAAAAATGCAGACAGGAGCATCAACTCTGATTATTCATCCCTGTGCTCCCAATTTCGAGTGTGTGTCTGCGTGTGTCTTAAAGACCAGTAGTCATCTTGATGGGAAATTAATTTTAATGACTTTTTTGTGCAATATCCGTGTGCTTGTGAACGTGTGACTCAATCAATATTTTACACTACATTTACACGAAAAAAAAGTGAGCAGAGAAGCCCAGTAGCAGGATTGGTTATTGAGTAGACTATGACGTTTTCTTTTGTTGACTCTGAAAAATAAATAAACATCACATTAATAGAATGGGTACGAGGAAAATGACGTGGTGGAAGAAAATAGAAATGTAATCTGTTCAAAAACTTATTTATATGCATTTTGGTTACACAATCATACACGACAACGCACGTACACAACATGAAAAGACATTAAAAAAAGTGTATGTGGAAGTTTGAACTGTGGGGTAGGGAGGGGAGGATGAGGAAGTTTTGTGAAAAGGAAAAAAAACATTTTATTTGTGTCACCTTTGTAGTACAAATGGGAATAATAATTACATTATTTTTTTCAATTATACAAGAGAGTGTGTGTGAGAGAGAAAAGAAGATGGTGAAGAGTCACTTGGATGCTATTTTTGCAGCCTCCCCAAGTGGCTCTGTCTGTGATTGTTCTGACAAGTGCGTCCTCACTGCTATTTATTCAAAAAACTGGACAATTTAAAGGTGATGTTTGTCCTCTTTCTCTTTCCTTCTCTCTCTCTCTGAGCACAATGTGAGGACCATACAAGTCCCTACACAAGCAATAAAGGAAGACAGCCGCTGCATTGTTCAACAACTTCGCCCACGTCCACACACACTAGATGAGCTTAACACACACACACACACACAAAATTATTGCTATCATACTACTATAATACTCTCTCTCTCTCTCATGCACACACACAATCCACGCACAATGGAACATTCAAAATGTTGTGTGCGATTATGCGTACACCATTTTTTTCAAGTTCCCATCCACAAACAAAAAGGATAAAAAGTTGCAGTGAGACTTGTTACAATATGCGAAAGAAGAGAGAGAGAGAGAGGGCTAGGCAAAGAAAGAACAACAAAACACACACACACTCCTCATTCTCACAACTAAAGCTTAGCTTTAGGATGGAGATGAAAAATAAATAAATAATATGGAGAAAGTTTTGCTTATTGCTTTTGCCTAGACAGTCACTCTCGCAGTCACACATTCACGTTTTTCCTGTGACTTGACTTCAGTTGACGGTGGAGTGCGTAGGCGTGGGCGTAGATATGTTGACTATACACCAATTTATCTGAATCCATAGGAGAGCACCAGGATAATATGATGAGTGGAGGGGCAAGCTATATATTGTACAATTCGTATGGGGAAGAGAGTGATGTGCACACACACAATAAATTTTTATTCTGCAAATGTAGAAGGCTCCTATGTAAACTACCTTCAGCTTGTCTCATTCCCCCTCTTGTCCATGTATGACAGTCCATATACAGACACACACACTCATGTGTAGAGAGAGGGTTGAACAAGAGAGAGAGAAAAAAACTCATATGTTTTTGTTTTGCATGACCACGAAAATTTTTTGATCCATAAGCTTTTTGACCCGAGTTAAATGAACGAGGAAACAGTTCTAGATTTCTAACAGTCTCTCTCTCTCTCTCGTTTTAATCTACTTGGATGCTCCTTTTTGTTGTACACAGCAATTGGCCGAATTGTATACCACATTACCTTCTATGTTCTCTTGAGGAGTGTGTGTGTGTGTGTGAGAGAGGACTATGAAATCATCATATAAAAATATATTTGTGTGTGTGTCTTTCCATCTGTGTGTGCGGAGAACATCGGCGTCTTAGTATGTACATGAAATGGATTTGACTAGAGCGTGTGTGTGTGGATACATGTTTTGTGACTGAGGCACTTAACTCTATGGAAGAGAGTCAGAGTTAGGATTGTGTGAGGAGTTTAGAGTTAGGTAAAGAAGATAGATCCTATTTGGAAATGTCTCGCTTGCTCTTTTACAAAAGAGAGTAAAGAGAGAGAGAGGGAGAGAGAGAGTCAGAAACGTGCCAAGGTAAGGAAATGCACGTGGAGGTAATTGAAAAGGGAGGAGATTCCAGTATTAATCGCTTCTGATTATAAATGAATCCTTGTCTTGGACTAGTGTGGTCAGTGAAGGTATTCTGAGATTGATTACAGGTTGATTTGGGTCCAGAGATGAATCAATTTATCCAAAATATGGGGAAATTGTCAACAGATGTGATCCTCTTTTTTTATCTCCCTCTCTCTTTCTCTTTCCACTTCTCCTCGCTCACCTTTACGTAATCTTCAAATGAGAATGGGAAGACAGAGAGAGAAGGGAAAAAAACCTGGCCGAATCTTCCTAGAGAGAAGAGAAGAGTTTAAGTGTGTGTGTGTGTGTCTTTGTATACTGCATAATAAACTTGTACACATGCAGCTTTACCAAAAAAGTACTCTCCTCACCGTGTGTGTGTGTGTACTTCCTAGCTCTCTTTCTCTACATGATGTGAATGCTACACTTTGACTCATACAAGTGAGAGAAGGGATACACACACACACTAGTGAAGAGAGGAGTAGGGTGCTCAAGTCGGAGGATTTATAGGGGGAGGTAATACATGTATCCAACCTCGTACATATGTCCAATTAGATAGATACGAAATAAGATGCTTCTTAGCTTGGATGTACACACCGTGTAAAAAACACATGGGGCTCATTCATTCATTTTCATAGCCAGGGATGCTGAGACAGAGAGAGAGAGAGAGAGAGAGAAGAGGAGGAGGCTTCAATTTCGACAAGTCGAGCGTTTACTGCATGAATTATTATATAGAATTTTCTTGACGTTCCACAGGATACCTAGTCTCGTTTGGTTCTGTACGGAGGGAGAACTGTGTATACCTTATGACATGTGTTGTGGTAGCTATGAACAACCACTCTTCTCTCTCTCTCCGTGGCTATCTGACCGTGTGCCGCCAGTGTATTATCTCCCTCTTTCTTTTGTACGTGTGTAGCCAAGTCGTATGAATGAACCTTCAAAAACATCAATAAAACCATAATCTTAATTTGCTAACATACATGTCTGCCTTTGCATGCGCACTCACTATTAACCATATAATTAAATATACACAACACACACTCACTCCACGTACCAAAGACACCATTCCGAGGGACAAATAATAAAAACTTTTGACATATACCTACAAAGTGGTGGTGGTGCTGTCTTTCTCACAAACACACTTTTACATGTAACCCTCTTCACAAGAGAGAAAGAGAGAGTGTGTGTGGCGGTACATGACTATGTAATTATATTTTCTCCTTTCCACACACACTACACTGGAACGGGCTCAGCCAACAACCATGGAATGTGAATGTACGAGTACACAGTGACAATTAATCGGTATCGGAGAATTAAAAGGAGCTGATCGATAGTCATCATCTTGTGTCAAAGAGGTAAATGTTTTTTCCTACAGAGAAAATTCAATGTCACTTCTACATAACCAAATACAATATTGTATGTAACAATCCATTTATTTGCCCTTCCCTTCTGACTACACTACTGCTCTAATTTTTTTTAAAAAAGTTATATATAACTTCAAATTGTTTTTTAAAAAGCAGAATTTTGCCCTACATATTTCTCTCCTTCAATTAATAATTGACCTACAGAAAAAAAGAATAAAGGTGAAAGCTCATCCTGATGTTGTAAGATTAGATGGACAAAAGGAGATTGTGAGAATTCTTCCAGTGTTTGAATTAAATTCTTAATCTATGTTTTTGTTCCACATCCAATGAGGCAACCTTCGATGTGTTCTACACACAATGAATCGTACATATTTTGTATTTACCTACTTGTACGTGTGTGTGTGTGTGTGTGGTGCTGATCTGTTTTGTATCAAACGAACGTCTTTCCCTTCATTTGAAGTGTACATGTGTGTTTAATGGATTTGATGGGGCACATGAGCTACAGGCATTTGAGTTTTTGTAGAGAGTCAAGATGACAGAATGGATATTTTCATGGTAGATTTGAGAGAGCGATGAAAAAGGGTTTGAGGCACGCGAGTGGAGTGCACACACACACACTTACATATTGTAGTAGTGGATGTGTACTTTGTACTGTGTAGCTATAAAAGTAAAGTGTATGTACAAAATTATTTGACTTACCGACTCTGACTGCCTGTGTGTACTAAAAGAGGAGAGTGTAAAGGGTTCCGTCTAATAAACTGACACTGTACCGTGCGTCATGAGTATCTCTTCAAAAAAACGTAGGCTAGGTCACCCTGACAGGTCATGGTAGAGCTTTTGATGACCATGATGTCAAATAGGGGGCGAAAGAAATATGGGTCAGTTGTAAGCAAAAAATAACAATTTCCTAATTTTAGCTATGCTGACTCCACACATGATTCTACTAGGAGTGCCAGTTGCTAGGTAAGGAACGTTAGAGTGCACAGTCCAAGTGGACTGTGTATATCCAGAGAGATCCTGGATATAGGGAAGGAGTGCACGTAGACATTCAGACGGGATCCAAGTTTCAAGAAAAGGTGTAGCGGGTGTTGGGGAATAGAGCTAATAGATTTTTGAATGAGAAAGGTATAATAATATGTCTACAATCTAGAGTATGCACACACACACACTGGAAGAAACAACTGAGTAATGCACTCCGTGTGTGCTTGTAGAGAGAGAGAAGGAAGGGAGAGTATCGGGAGGTGCTATGACGCAAAAGAGACCACATCGGTCACAATGCTGATCGATTTTGAAGTAAATATAGACGATTCACATGTTATTTTTAGCAAAGTAATTTTTGCCTATTGGAGCGTTAAAATATTGAGAGAAACAAGGAGAATTGGATCTAATTTTGTCATCATAATTTCTCATCTTCATCTTCTTATGGGGTCTTCCTCCCTCCCATTTCTATATAGATACACACGCTCTCTCCTTGAGTGTAAGAGGGAGAGAGGGAGACCAACAAATCTCTCTTCTCTTCTTCTTCTGTCAAAACAAGAGGCTCTCTTGTTGAATGGGAGAAAATCTCCCGCACGTTCCTCTTCCTTGTCAGCAGCTTAATTCACACTTATTCACTCTTCACCTAAAAGGTCTGTCTTTGCTTAGCTAACGGTCCTCCTCCTCACTCACACACACACTCTCCCCATCACAACATGTACACACATCAAGGAGGAGGATGTGTGGATATGAATGAAATAAAAAAATCGTCATGGTTAATTATCAACTTGATCTCACTTATGTTACTCCTCCTCCTCTCTCTCTCTCTCACACACACACAATCCGGGAGAAGAATTAATGTGTGTGAAAGATCAAATTGAATGCTTACAATGGACAGTCATGGACGACGGATTTTCTTCAGAATGATTAACTGTGGATGAGAGAGAGACGCACACAGGGAGAGAGGGAATGGGATCATGGGACAAGGGAGTTTAAGTCTGATGAATATATTTTGCAAAAAACAGAGAATAAATGGAGAAAGAGATTTTAATCAAATTTTCATTTTTTCTCGTGAAATTTATTTGAAAGTCCCATTCTCCTGTGTATGTATGTGTGCGTGTGTGAGAGAGAGAGAGATGAGACTTCTGCTTTTGGAGTTTATTTGATGATGTTGGTCATCCCGAGGTTTTCCTCCTAATAGGAGTCCATACAAATAGACGGTTATCATCGTTATTATTTAGTTGGAATCTCTCTCTCTCTCTCTGTCTCTCTGAGTCAGGGAGTTGGGAATGGAAATTGATGCGATTCTCTCAATGGGTGCCTGCCTGCCTGACTTCCTTTTGGTTTGATGTGAATTTCTTCCGGAGGAATGCTTACGTCAGCCTTATTTGCATATAAGTTCCAAGGCGTTGTCATAGTCAAGACTGACAACAGACAGAGAGAGAGGGAGAGAGAGGGAGAGAGAGTAAATGCAACTACCAAATGTCCATAAGTATACATATGGTGGAGTGAGTGTGTGTGTGCTATCTACTTACCTGTGCTCTCTCTCTCTCTCTGGTATACACAATGGAGAGGCACATATACATAAAGTACAAGTTTATGAGTAGAAGAGAAGAGAGTACCCCTTGAAAAACGCCCTGTTGCATTTATGAAATCACCGACCTCTTCATCTCTCTCTCTCTCCCCTTCTCTCTGTGTGTGTGTCTCTCTCAATCCAAATCCCAAATCCTTCCTACCAAATGGTCTCAAAAAGCCCTGAATGTCCTCAAACGGACACTCCTATCCGACTGAAATTTAGCCCAGTCAATTGCTCTCCTCGAAAAATCGTAGGTGGTCACCAAAGACCGAGTCGGGAAATTTCGGACAGCCATCCAGCCTCCTAATTAGAATTTTTTTCAAAAAAAATCACACACAGATATATATATTATATATAGTTCTACCTTTACCCTGTCCAATCCTCTGTGCTTCTCCGTAGCATCATCTGTTGTTGTTGTACATTGTACAGCTCTGTGCAGCATTTGTAAAAAGAATGCAATTTTAAAATTTAATTTCAATAACAAATCCAGTTCCCCTCAGAGATGCAAGGGATGAGGATGATTCCACGCATTTTAAGATTTTGTCACTTTTGGATCCATATGTTCTTCTCTTCGTAGTCACTGCCCAGTATCTCACCGCGTGTGTTATGATGACCACAACCCCGTCATACGTGGATTCAAAAATGGCAGAGGAACTAAGATATTTCCTCCTTGAAAATATCACATCAACTTCACAATGGTCATCACACATACACCTCTAATATAAGATGAGTTCGAAATATACATAGAAGTGTGTATGTACGTTTCGTAATGTGAGAAGAAAATCAGGTTTTGACTCTTCACCTCTAATATCTGCCCAAGAGAGAGAGAGAGAGTGAGAAAGATAGTACAGACTCTGTAAGCGTCCACATGTTATGTACACCCGGTTGTGTTCCAAAAGGAAAAGGAAATAAAAGCAGCCTCATGAATAAAATGCACATCTTCTTTCCCCTCCCCCTCCTCCTTATTCTTATGCCTCTTAAAAAATGATATCATGAAAAAATTCTCCGTCTTTCTTTTTTGAGTTCACAGCTTTATTCTTTTATTTTTATTTCTTGTTGTTCTTCATGTTAAATCCTTAGACACTATTTTAGTTTAACTTTTTTTTACATCAAATATAGGTACATAAAATAAAATCACATAATGATCAAAAAAAACAATTTTTTAAAAATGTTATGTTCTTCCTTGTCTCCGTGCAGGTACTTGTGTTCTCCTTTCTACATTTATGTATTATACTTAGTGTATCCTAACATTTTCGAATGTTTACGCACTCCCCCATTTGAACATCCACTCACTCTCTTGTCATGCTCACACTCATTCAGATAAGGTAAGGTTCATCATCATCATTCTCAAAGCTCATATATTTTAACCTACACATGATGTACGCTTCATTATAATTTCTGTTGTCTATGTGTCACAACAATTGATTCATCTCCCTCGAAACAGAGAGAAGATCAAGTACTGTATTAGATATAACCTTACACACTTTACAATTTGAAGTATAAGATACAGTAGTAAAGACTTGGTGTAGTTGTAGTACATAACTTGATTCCTATTTTTCTACCTGTACAAGTCAAGAATCCTTGCAGTTTTTGTGGGGTACACAGTCACACATTTTTCTTAAATACGTACACAATTTGTGTATGGATAAAGATTGTTAAAAGCAGAGCTACTCCAAGATCAATTTAATATTTATTTGTAGTGTTCATACAATATGTATGTCGGAGGTCATTCTGGTTATTGTGTTACAGCTACACTAGAAGAGGATGACCCAAAGTGTCTCATAATTCTGACTCTCAACCCTTTCTTCCCTATTAGTGGAGATGATGCAATTTTGTACAATGTCAATGTTATAAACTGTCACACCTGTTGCTAAAAATGCGTATTTTTTTGGCTCAACTTGTTTCACTGTCTGTCTACTCTTACTCTTGTGTGTGTTTGTGTGAATTGTTGGGGATTTAGCTTTTAGACTGGAGCTGAACCACAAATTTCCAGAAATTCTTGTATTCTATTGTTTCTTCTCTCTCTCTCCAAGTGTGAGGGCTTAGGATCATTAACTGGACACTGTGTTCCGTTGTATTGTATTCTATTTTATAGTAGAGGAGGAGGAGAGAGAGGTCTAAGCTTGGATGAGCTTTGGCCCAGACGAAGAGTGAAAAGCAATGAAAGTAATAGAAAACAAGGAGACTCGGCTTCACACAGTAAAGGAGGTTAATAAAAAAGAGGGGTAATAAAATAAAGCGTCCATTTATATAATACTTTACTGGTTAGAGCTGACGATGTGGAGTTAATTCTGACCCTGTTGCTTGCACACACACTTCTCTTCTTCTTCACTTCGTGTGTACTTTCTTATGTATTTACACACTCAAATCCTGGGTATTTGTATTGTGCCTGTGTGACTGTGTGTGGTTCAATACACTTACAATATACGCACATTATAATGTATAGCACGTGTAGTAATATTACATATACATGAAGATACATAAAGTCGATATAGAGGTACTGAACGTGATAGGCCAACAGTTCCTTGAGCTTACATTTAGAAATTTATCGAATTAATAAAATGTAAAAAAACCCTTAGCCGTACAAGAACATTTATATCGTATAATATAGTTATACATCCCAAAGTAGCTTTAAATGACTATCATATATATTTACCGATTTTTTGACGCCGTCAAATTCTATCGAATTATGTGTGTACTGTAGTATGTAGTACACATTAAATATTTAGTTGTGATAATTGAACCTCCATAAAGTTCCGTAATGGTGGATTACTTATGTAGGTAATTAATTGAACACAGTATATATATTATGATATAATATTTTTGTTGTATTGTATATTTTAGTAAATTAGATAAATACAAGTAGTAAGTACAATGAGTGTTCTAAAATTATGGAGAATACGTACATTACACTATTAAATACATCATTTGATGTGTTCAATATCCATGCACCACATTAAATATGTCTCCTCACATCCGCCGATCATCGATTTTATCCTCCAAATTCCAACAAAGAGATTGTAGTGTGTGTGTAATTTGATACGAGTAGCACTTTGTAATTATAATTAAGTACAAAGACTTATTTTCAAGTGTGTAGTTTTTTTATAGTTTGGGACATGATCGTCAAGAGTTGTCCATTCAAATATTTTTTTAACAGGACAGTTCATCCTTGTGCCAAAATGTGTATTACTTGTATCACACTTCAAACTAACATTAATGCTTTATTTTCAAGCAAAATACGTACAATTATTGGACTACAAATTGTTTTTTGTCATTACAAAGTGATGTATTACGGATGACGAGGAGTATAAATTAATTTTAATTGTACTATAAAATTTTACTACTTAAATCGACACGCGGTGTGTATCCTCCCCAACGTGTGTAATGTGTGTGTGTACTAGTACATTTTGATACAATAAGTAGACAGTGATAGTACGTGTGTGTGTGTGTCTGGTGACCAGACTCTGGTCCTCCCCCCATCACACCCCCTTTAATAATATTGTGAACTTCCAATACAATCAGATTGTGATGAGTCAGGCTCCATAGAAATAGTGTAGACTATTCTACAAGCTTAGATTCTCATCCAAGAAGTTACAGTGTAAAGAATCGTATCCCTCCTCACAATGTGTGTGTAAGACAGACACTACCATACTACAATGTATTCCAATTCATGTATTTAGTCATCATTTCCCTTTGCTCATTGATAGTCTACCCACGTTGTCCAGCCTAGGAAAATGTACAGTTAAACATGTAGACTAGAAAGACAGAAGGAGAGAGGGAGAGAACTCTCAGAAATGATTCTTGATTCAATTCAATCATCTCTTTCCAAACAATGACACATCGTTGAACAATATGTATTGTTGTTTCACACGCCCGCACCAAAATACATTGTTATAGATTATGTATAACATACTTGACTGCGAACTGCAGAGAGAGAGAGAAAAGAAGGGAAAAAAACCACCATGATTTGTACTATCCTTATGTACGACAAAGTACCTCGTGAGTAGTACACAGGTACTCTCCTCAGATATTCGAGAGGAGTAGTGTAGTTGTTACATAGGAAGTAGAGTTTGTATGTGTATTACTATTATTGTAATGAAATAGCTAAAGGTGCCTTTTTTGCATCTCTTGGATTCTCATTCCCACTGTCCTTGTCCCAACTGCCTCTACACTCTACACACACTTCCCAATAAAGGCCTTTGAGTACAACACAGAAGAGAGAGACTATTACGGATTGAATGAGAATTCTCAGTTCATTCATACCTACAAAAAATGTGTGCGTGTAAATGTGAGTGTGTGATTTTTTTTGTAGACTACATGTATACATGTAATTTTAATTCCTCAATTAATTACTCTGCTGGAGTGAGAGCGTTGGGCTGAGCTAAGAGGCTTAGTAATTAATCATACCAATATTATCCGGCTGTGTGAGGGAAGAGAGAGAATAAAGTATGTCCGGGTTTTCAGTTTAGACAGCTAGAATGCTAATTACTGCGCAATTAGGCGGAATTTTCACAAGTTGTTTACAGATTCTGAAAACTGATATTCTGACGAGTATTCAATTT
>WJFB01002999.1:0-14664 GCA_009870185.1 Pygmarrhopalites habei
GGGGGGGGGGGGGAGGAGAAGGAAAATACCAGGTGAAGGAACTCTTTTAACTACCTCTCTATTATATTATTATAATAAAATGGAGGTAGGTGTATGCATCCCTATTGAATAATAATAGAGAGGAATCTACCTTTACCTACCCTTGTGTGTGTGGTATAGAGTACATGTTGCATCCATCCTCCTCTCTTCAGCCTTTCCTGTGAAAATTGTGAATTGTTAATCTCAATCTCTCTCTCAAGAGTGTGAGTGTGTGTGAAGCGTACTATGTGTAGTAGTAGGATGTGAATGTGTGTGTATAAATGGATGGATGATGACGGTAACATGGACATTCTCCCTCTTTATCTCAACGATAAAGTGTAAATTCTGGTCCCGGGGCTGGCCATATGGCTGTACCATGAATATCTTGAATTCTGTGCCCCACGCTAAAGGAATATATAAGCAAAACACATGTACTCCTTGTTCTTTCTCAGATCTTTATTAAAGGATGATGATGATGCAAGAGGTCTAAGTTAAAAATTCAAAGTACATTTTATTCTCTTCCTCACACACACACACACACACATTCTCATATGTATAACTTACTCATCGTGGAATTATTATGATGAAGAGAAGGAGAATGAATGTCGGCTCTTGACATAAGCTAGAACGACTGAATAACACTGATAGACAATATGTATGTATCATGTGTCTGTAGTTTTTCTGCACTAATCATAATAAGAATGGTTTGTTAAAGGCAAAATGGCTAAGATGTAACATGTATAGACAGACTTGTTACTTTTTTTCTTATAACTTTTATTCTCTTGGTTCTCTCTGACTTTGGTTTTGGTTTCTCGTCTCTGTGGAATTTCAATCTGCCTGAGGGCTATCCTATACGATGTTGTTTGCTATATGCGTATGATGTGTTTTGTCAGATAGAGTGAGAGAGAATGTGTGCATGTACATATAATAGGGATAATAATAATATGTTCATTTAAAATAGTTTTGTCGTGTGGGAATTTTTTTAAGGAGAGACTGTACGTGTTGCTGTTAAAACAGTTTGTATGCATCATTCCTTTTGTGCATTTTTCGTGTTGTTGTGATAGTGTGATTCATATTGAATTCTTGGAGGGAGGGAGGGGAAGAGATGAAGAGGAGGAGGAGAAGAAGAAGAGCGAGAACAAGAACCAGACCACACTATTTTTATAGAAAAAAAAATTAATACCGGACTATGCTAACCTAAGACAAGAGAGAAGGGGAGAGAGAGAAATGTTTGTTGAGCTCATCTTGTTTGGCTCGTCTTTAGGATTTTTACAATTGTTTGTATTGCACCTTGGTATAGTCGTACGCCCTGTGTCTAATATACATTATTGGTCATTTGTGATAGGTGAGCATCAGTTATTTGGTTATATAGGACTTGTTGGTCGTCTTGTGTATGTATCCATCTTTTAAAGGCTTTATCGTATTATCTGCATTTTGAAGGAGGATTGTTTCAGGGAGGGCTGATAGTTTGTCTCAACTTTTTTTTGGCTCCCTTCATCCAAGATTTTTTAACCTAGGTCATGTTGTCTTTTCTCTCTCACTCTCCGTGTATGTGTGTAAAATATTATATGGAGAATAAAGGACAATAATATCGTACGAGTGTGAGGGAGATATCTGTATACATTACAAAAACTACAGATAGTTGGAAGGTGAGATTTAGGAATGTGTGAGCGGTAATTTAGAATTGGAGATAAATATGAAAAATATTGTTTACATGAAATATGATACAGACTGTAGATTGTCATAATTGTCATATACAGACTGTAGAAATAGGTTATATATGACAACCTTGTCGGCTTTCATTTTGTGTCGTTTGTCTTATCTTGTCTCCGTCAAGTTTCCTTTAGTATATTTTCTGTGATATCGACTTTGCTTTCCTAAGCCCTCCTCCTCCTAACTATAGTATACGACAAATCTTTCTGAAAAAATTGTTTCCCTTATTTATATTGTATAAGTAAAGAGAGATATGTATGAATGAGTATTCAATAGGTGTATTGGAGTGACAGGGGAGCCAGAGAGAGAGATAGTTGAAACAGTATTGTTGACGATTTTCAGAGATACGTGTATTCTTTACTCTACCGTACCATAGTTTAGGTTCAACATAAATTGTATGGTTGTCCGTTCTAATGAAGGCAGTCAGTGAATATGTATAAGGTACATGACTGACTGAAGTTATGGCTTTAGTAACCATTGTGTGACAACAACAGGTACAAGGACATTTAGTACTACACAAGTCCGTTCCAAAAGTCAGAATTTCCTACTACAGATTTGTTGTCAATGTAAATATATGGATGAAATAATCACAGTGTGGAGTGTCAGTGTGTGTTCAAGAAGGACAAGGGGAAATTTTCACCTGGTTGACTTGACCAAAACATGAAGGACATTTTCAATAAGACTGAACTACTTCAAGTTGGGTGAAAGTACTGTTCCTGACACTCAAATTTGGTAATATTTTCTTGACCTAGGTAGGGAAAGTTGGGTAGTAATTGTGTGGGTATGATCATGAATGGGAATATAGAGTAGAAAAACCAGGGACAGTAGGGTAGGAAGATGGAGAGAGAAAGACCATCATTATTTTATGGTTGGCCCACCGGCATGTGGACTCTCCACACCTGTGGCTGTCACTTCCTTTCTTCTACCTTACTATATTCCAGACTCCTCCATGTTTTCGAAGTTTCACTGTTGGTTGAAATTGTAGACTGAGGCTGAGTGTGTGGAAAATTTTCATGATTATATCATGTAAATACGGAATGGGGAGATTTTTGAAATTCATTTGATTAGTAAATACAATAAGAAATGGTTTTGAGAAGGAATAATACTAAGTTTTATGTTTTGTTGACAAAATTGTTGGTGGTAATATTCAGAGAGGGGAGGATATGGATGTGCAATGAGTTCTTGTTGCTGTGATTGCGAAGTAACCTCTTTTTTGTTGTTTGTCTGATTTTCAGAGAGGCTCAGAAGAACTGCTCGGTGAGGGAACTTCGAACAATACATCAATAACCATTAAGACAGAGGCGAACGGCGGAGCTGAGAATAACAATGAGGCAAAGAAAGTAAAATTAAATTCAAGTGACAATGGAGCTGCTCCTAATAAAGCCCGTCCCAGCAAAGTCGTTCATATTCGGAATATTCCAAGTGATGTGAGTGAGACAGAAATTGTTCACCTTGGAATTCCATTTGGCCGTGTTTCTAATGTTCTCGTTCTTAAGGTGAGAGAGAAACGCATATACACCTTTTGAAAATTATGACTAATCCGTCCGTCTGTCTGTTGTCTCAGTGGGGTACACTGGGACTCAAAGAGTCACCCCACTCACTTAGTTGGATAGGTGTAAGTTTAATTATCTCATATATTTTTAGGGTAAGAATCAAGCCTTCTTAGAATTGGCGGATGAATCGGCTGCTGTGGGTGAGTAGATTTTTTACTCGATTGATGTCCATTATTATTATTTGCCCTTTTACTTTTGATCTAATCAAAAAATAATTATTTTTTAATGTAGCAATGGTCACATATTTCACAAATTGTGTGGCTCAGTTGAGGGGACGATCTGTCTATGTTCAGTTCTCTACTCACAAAGGTAAATTTCTTTCATTAATCTATTATATTAATATCATCGATTTGATCGATTATGCTAGGACATAATTTAGTGTGGTGTAATAACTATTTGTATGGTGTTTGTTATAGAATTGAAAACGGATCAGGTGAGTCAAAAATAGTACTATATAATTCACTTTTACAAAATTACAAAAAACAAAGTGGCTTTAGCTTGTAATAGAAGTAAAACTTATTGTAGCATAATTCTATTTTTCTTTTGGACATCAGTCTCATTCCAACGCCAACTCTGCGGCACAAGCCGCTCTACAAGCAGCCCAAGCCCTTGTGGGTCAAGGAGACACACAAGGAGGACCAAATACGGTTCTTCGGGTCATTGTCGAGCAAATGTTGTACCCCGTCACACTTGATGTCCTCTATCAGATTTTCTCTCGTGTTGGTAAAGTCCTTCGTATAGTAACTTTTACGAAGAATGGATTTTTCCAAGCACTTATTCAGTACCCTGATGTTGTCATGGCACAAGGTATTGTTGTTGTAAAAGTTTGGTATTACATTAACATGGGTGAATGCAAGGCCCTTTACTATTTTGAGGGACGGAAGCCATAGCCAAGCCCCCAAATGGGGGATCCGGACCAGACTCTTTAGGTACACCCGAAAACTTTTAAACCGACATTTAAACTTTAATATATGTGTGTGTGTGGAAAATTAAAATACATTTTTTGTCCAACCTTGACTTTTATGTTGCTTTAAAAACTTAATGTTCCATTATAATTAATTTCAAAAGTCATCTCATAATAGAGAGAAAAAACAAATTTATTGTCACTGCTACGCATCCGTAGTTGGCCACAAACGACCCAGTAATACATACAATCTTTTTTACAAATGAAAATGTTTCTTAAATCTAAAAGTGTATCACTTCTGTCCATTGTTGCACATTAAAGTGTCGCTATGGACATTATCCCTTTCTTACCTACGACTTTTTCCGACGGATTTTTGGGGTCATGTCTCAACCTTTCCGTTTCTCAAAATAATAAAGGGCCTTGAGATTACTAAAATTTAGTATTAATAATATATAATTTAATTATAATAATAATATAATAATTTATATTATAAATAATTGTTGTATGTTCTAAGCTTTACTCTGTTTATACATACAGTCCTAACCGTATTCCTTGTTTTGTATTTTTCATTTCATGTCCTGCCTTCATGGCACAAGCCGCCAAATTGGTAAAATTATAATTGTATTCATTTAGTGAATTGGTTTCTTCCCAATATAAATATAACAATGACAAAAAACCATGGGGAAAAGTACAGTTTTACAATTAATACTATAAAGACTACGTGTATGAAAAAGTTGAATACTTTGTGTTTATTTGAGGGATAATTTCAAGAGTTGTTTTTGTTCTTGATGCCAATCATCATCACCTGTAGTCGAGAGGGTTGTAGTCTGTCTGGTTATGAGATATTGTTGATCCGTGCAGTTAAAAAACTCATACTCAGTTGATGTTGTTGAGTGCATAGATTTTCCATTAAATTGACAATAATTATTGTTATGTATCATCATAATTGTTATTGAGTTGTTAGTTGTAAGGAGAAGAAATTTCCACCTTCTTCTAAATTGAGGGAAAAGTCCACTGTCTATATCTATTTCCTTTTGTAGGACATTGATAGTCAAAGACGGCAAGTTGCCAACTTGAGTCATTGACGCAAGTTGTCAGTTCCCATTTTCCCCCTTCTTGACTAGTGGCTGTCACATTTATTTGGAAATTACATGTGACTGGATAATCCCAGATAATAATATGTGGGTAAAAAAACTGATGGTAGAATGACACGTTGTGGTTGTAGCAATGGAAATTGTGTGTTTCTACTTTTATGTTTTCTGATGATGGAATTGTATTTTTCTTCTTGTTTCTTTTCCTGTAGACTCTGGACGGTCAAAATATATATAATGGTTGTTGCACCCTGCGAATTGAGTACTCAAAATTGGCCTCATTGAACGTCCGTTACAATAATGACAAATCCCGAGGTAAGTTAATTAATTAATTAATTAATGTGTCCTTCAATTATGCAACGCTAAGGTAAATGTTTTTTTCCCCCGAGACTATACAAATCCGACATTGCCGACGGGTGAACCGGTAAGACAATACATTTAAATCCTTTCCAAGATTTTGGCACGTAGAAATAAATACAAAAAAAGATTTTTGTCTCATTAATTTTTCTTATGAATGTAGGGGATGGATGCATTTGCACTGAACCCTTTGAGTAACCCTTCTGTGTTGGGCAACCCCTTTCCATCATCCCCTTCAGCACAGTTAACATCTGGTTTAGCACCATTTCCAGGGTCCGGGGCCGCTGCAGCTGCCATGGCAGGTACGGGTACGGCGAACCATCGCTGCTCCCAGGATTTGGTTCTTCATTATTATCAGAGTAAACATACATACTATGTATCAATAATTGCTTTTTATCCATATGTGATATACATGACATCCTTACATGATTGCTTCAGACAGACGAATATTTATTCATGTTACACATTACAATTTAAACACACATTGTGGAAAAGAAAGTTAAGTTGTAGATTGACAGTGGAAAGGGTGTTAACTAATTTTTGGCATAATTTTTGTTCCAGGGGGATTACCATTGGCTGGATTTTCAGCACCAAACGCAATGCCGGGATCAAATATGGTATGAATTTATGCAGTATTAATACCTATAAATTTTTACACCTTTTGGGACAATGTTTACTAAAATGCTTCAAAAACATTCTTTTTCCAGGTTGGTCCAGGTTGTGTTCTACTCGTCTCAAATTTGAATGAGGAGGTTTGAAGTTTTCCTTAAAAAATTAACTCTATATAAGACTAACCATTAGAGAATAATATACATTTTTAGGTAGACTACTGATTTACTTATTTTTCTTGAGCGGTTAGGAGTTAATGTACATGAAATGTAAATATTTTTCTCTGGCTTTTGGAATTTTTCAATGTACATACGTGTATGTATATACTTTTCCCCCCAATATTTCCTTTGTTCACTGTGTATACTCTGGGCTATTGTGTTCGCTGTTGTGTGCTATTGTATGCATAGGTGCTATGAGCAGTAGTCTTTCTCTCACAATATTATTAGTCTGACAAATTCATCTCGGTCAGTTCTCTATGAATATGGGGTATGTATGGAGACATTGTTCTTCTAATTTTTTTATTAAACGAAAGTTACTTAATATTTATACACATTATTTTAAATGAAACCAGCATTTTTCAACTCTTTTATGAAATTCATTGTTCCTCCATCCTGTGAGTTGAATCCATTAGTAGCATCATCCTGAGATTGGAATTGTTGAATGAAGTTTCTCTCACCAAATTCAATGTGATGAGGTTGTTTCTTCTCTGGTGGGCAACCAAAGAGGAAAATGTATTCTCTTTTCCAACCAATCCCTTTCATCTCTCTGAATATTTTGGCAGCTACAAGAGAGTAAAATACATTAGCAAATTTGGCCAAACAATTAAATTATTTATTTAATTGAACATTAAATTGTTTACCTTTTTCGCCATCATGTCCATTTTCATGTTCGATTACTCTGCCACCAAATCCATTTGTGTTAAACTTCTGGGTTTGACCCACGTAGCGATACTGGATGAATTTTCCATTAAAATTCTCATTTGTAAGTAAGGCCATATAGAGTGTCATTGTTGTTGAGCAATTGAATGGAACTTTAGAGTCAGGGACGACCCATTTGGAGGTCAAGTAATAGACACAACTGACGACTGTGATGAGAGGACAAGCTTGACAATTCTTTTCGGAAGGACAGGGAGTGAAAATATTGTTATTATATTTGTCGAGGACATCATATTCAACATAAGGATAGAATTCCTTTGATTCTGACCCATCCAAGGGCACACAGTGTGGATAAATGGATGATGAGAAAGTGTCTTTGAACAATTTTTGATGCTTCTCTTCCTCCAAATGAGCCATGTAGGCATCCCTGTCATCCAGTTCCAATTCACACACAGTACAATACATATTCTTGTTTTTCTCATGCCAGAGGTTGTGCCTTTGTAGAACACGTGCACATATTGTCCGGGCACATTTAACTCGATCTTTTTTTAAGTGGGACACTTGAATGTGGAGGATGAAATTACCTGAAATTTAATCATATTAATATGACAAAAATTGACAAAGTTGTTATTGTAAAAATCGTTGGTTTTGAATGAGGATTTTAAAGATAAAAATCTTACCCCATGTTTTAAAAACTCGACAACAGTGACATTGGAACGAACTGTCCGAGTGACATGTGGAGTGATGAGTTAGTAATCCAGAATTTGATCCAAATCGTTTTCCACATTCTAGACAAATGTGAGGAGTATCTCCATGCTCTCTATTCCAGTGTAGAGTCATATGATCTGCAAATAGAATATATATGCATATAATGAATGTGGATAGACCAAATATTCGTTTTAGAGAAAGAATTATATTATATTACATGTCACATACATTTATGTGTAAACATTTTGTCACAACTTGGCTCAGCACATTTAATTGTCCGGACATCAGAGTGAGTTACTAGATGGTCGTCAAGTGTGCTTTGATTCAGGAATCCCACCAAACATTCTGGACATTCAAAAGGCCTGTCAGCCTTAGTTCCATGCATTGTACGGAAATGAAATCTAAAATTATCTGTGAAAACGGGAAACACATTGATTTTTGAGGTCAAATAATTAATAATAAATACGATATACGAATAAATAATAACGATAGACATTTTAAAAAAAATAAGAATTTTACTAAATGTTAGTACTAAAATGCATTTAATGACTCACGCATTGCTCCGAAAGTACCAGCGATGTTTTTATTGTTGTCCTCCACAATTTTGTCACTCTCAGGATAACACAACATGCATTGAAACCGAGTCCCTCCTCCTCCATCCTTATACTTTGATGAGAAGTGATCAATGATTTGATATGGAGTTGCCACATTTTGATTCCGAGTGTCATTAATTGTCACATTCTTCTCACTAAATGACTTTCCAATAGGATGTGGGACGGGAAAATGAGGATCAGTCCTTTTTGAATATTTTGAGGTGGTGGTGGCGACCAACTTTCGGGCAATTACAGTGGCTTCAGTCCTACTGTCTCTCCTTCTCGGCTTTATTCCTGGATCCTTAATCACTTTCAACTTCTTCGTTTTACTTGGAGACTTTTTCCGATGTCTATTTTTTGAATGGACCTACACAATAGTGATAGTAGTAGTAGCAGTACACATAATAGCAACAACAACACCTTGTTACGTGGAGAGAGAGAGTCATATTATTATTACTATTATTTCACTCACATTCATAGACTCCTTCGAAAATAACTTCTCTTTCGAGAATTTAAATAGCCCATCATTGGTAGAGGAACTAGTGTCGGTGGAAGATGTAGACATGGTCTTTTGAACCGTTTCCAGAGATGAGAGAGATCGACCAAGCTTGGAAAAATATTCAGTCATTGTGTCATCCACACCCACACCCTCTTCTTTTTTCTAAATACAATGATAATAATTATAGTTTGTATTTACACACAACAGAACAATCACTTTAAATAATGAGATGACTAATTTAAATTAAGTATTGCATACTTACCGGGAATGGACAGTTGTACCCGTCAGAAAAATCCTCAAAGGAATCTTCAGAGTCACTCAGTTTATTATTATTACTACTAAGTCTCTCTTTAACCCGTATTTTCCCCATAATTACACAAAGTAATTAAAAAATCAACCCTTTCTCTGTGACACCCCGCTGATGAATGAAGACGGCCGTCTTCAAACGAAAAAAATACGTCGGCACGCTTCTCCTTATCTCTCTGTCGCGTGCCTGCATAAACTTGTTCATTCTTTCACAAGCATTCTTTAACGTGAAAACGTTCTCCTAACACATCCATACCAATGTTATTTTTACTTATAAATGTTTTACTAACGGAAACACATTGTTGGTAATGATGGGAAAAAGCTTTGTGCAACGATCAGACTTTTCACTATATTGAAAGGAGAGCAAAGAAGTTCTCTCTTCATCCTAATGATTAATTAGTACATGGATTAATTTGTTGGCAATGTCGTACATTACTTATTACGCGTCCTACTTGTGTCTCTGTGCGTCTCCAATCTCTACTACTGGTCTCACGTTTTGTGTGTTTACCTTTCATTCTCATTTTTCATTTTTAAATCAAGTATTTTCCGAAGAAAATTTTTTTTAAAAAAAACATTTTGTTTTCCAAATGTTTTCTAAATGATTATTCAACTATTCAATGTTGCTCATACTTTAGAGTTGTATTATTATAATTTTTTCAAATATTATAATCTCTGACCTGGCTAATCCATGATATATGAGCCGGGCAGGTTCTTTTACATTAATGTGCAAAAAAGAAAACTATCAAGAGTTTATTATTATTACAATTATTTGTTATTTTTATGAAACTTGAAAAACTTTGAATCACTCAACTCTACTTAATAATAATTATTATTTTCATTCTTGTGTGTTTTTTCAGTCTATTTCACCTGACGGCCTATTTACACTATTCGGTACTTGGACTTTTTTCTCTTTTTCTACTTTCACTATCTAACTAATTATTATTGTTTTGTTTGTCATTGTCGACTCATGCTGTCGAAGCGTATCAGGAAGACATAGGATTATAATTATTGGTAGAAGGGAAATTATAGTACAGTTGATGTGGAAGTTTGTGAAAGCGGGGGAAAAGGAAGGCTTTCACCGTCAATCAAAACTATGTTTTGTTGTTGTTGTTTTGAATGTTAAGTCAGTCACTATTTTACTTATAATATATCCTCATTCCAATTTCTTAGGCGTCTATGGGGATGTCCAACGAGTTAAAATCCTGTTTAACAAAAAGGACTCTGCTTTGGTCCAGATGAGAGAGCCAGCGCAGGCTCAATTAGGTAGGATTTTGCCATTTCTCCTTGTAAAGTATTCACAACAATGCTTTTGAAGTATAATATGCCACAATATATCCTAGCAATGACATACTTGGACCGACTAAAGCTACAAGGGAAAATGATTCGAGGTAAATTTCGTATACTACATAATTTTTGTTTATTCACTGTCATGTATATACATATATTTAATTACTTGTGCATTTGGAAATTTGATAAAATGGTATTGAACAAATTTTTTCTCACAGTGACGGTTTCAAAGCATGGAGCAGTTCAGATGCCGAAGGTAAGTATACTTTGTCCCAATCATAGGCAATCCCACCCTTCCATTTGAGTTGAACAGAAGAAAAGTTACTCATTTGATCCAGTTGGACTACTAGTATAATGTCACTAATCTGTGTTCTTGATATGTCTGAAGGAAGGGCAACCGGATGCTGGTTTGACGAAAGACTATACAAATTCGCCCCTCCATCGGTTCAAGAAGCCAGGTACTGCATCTTCAAAGTATTGGAGTTCCTGTCTTACTATATTTGAAGCTATAATTTTTTTTCTTAATTGCCAGATTCAAAGAACTATCAAAATATTTATGCTCCATCAGCCACTCTCCACTTATCAAATATTCCAGCTTCAGTTCAAGATGATGAAATTTGTGAAGTTTTCCGTGAGTTTCCTCAATCTCTCTGCTATGACTCTTGACAACAATATTATACAAACATATAATAATTCAAATCATTTAATATAAAATAAAATATTATTTTTATTCAATTTCTTTGCCCAGGTAATGCTGCATTCAATGTTAAAGGATTCAAATTCTTTCCGTAAGAGAACAATCACTAGTATTAATTTCTATTAAAACATTATTATAATTCTGGTTCAAAATACATCAGTACATGATACGATTTTTATCATTACAAAATTACAGAAAGGATAGGAAAATGGCACTCCTGCAATTACCATCGATTGAGGATGCTGCCGAAGCTCTGATCAAGATGCATAATTACCAATTGAGGGAGAATTCTCATCTCCGAGTATCTTTCTCCAAGTCAACGGTAATTGTAATGAAATTCAAATGTGAAATTCGTGTGAGCTGAATCAATTCAATGTATAAGAAGAATTATTCAATAATTTGTTAAAATACGTATTAATAGATTACGTAGTCGTTGGCTCATCACTTGAATTTGTCCCCTGAAGGTAAGAAGGAAATTTTTTAACGATTTAAAGGGGATCAAATTTCCTTTCGAGAAACTCAATTTTGACTGAATTTGTATTGTTTCTTTCTTTCCCTGACCAAAATAGAAGACCTATCAATTGGATGAGAAAATTTGAATCTGAATCGTTTCGTTCACCATTTGAAATGACCAACAAATGAGATGGCTTAATGTTCATCATATTCATATAAACATTATCACCAAGTACTACTACTAAGATTACTTTTACAGTTGCAGAGGATTGAATGGATTGAATCCAGTTGACATGGAGTGAAGGACAAATAGAAGTACATATTTATATTATATATTGTTTAGGATAACTCAAAAATAGTTAGTAGCTGGAATGCAAGGTGCTGCAAAAAAATTTCACAAATTTTTTTTGCAGCCCCTTGGCTGGAATGAAAAAGAGGAAATGAAGGAGGAGGAAGAATAAGAATGAAAAAAATCTCACTTCGTAATAATAATAATAATAATATTATTATACTACAATAGAAGGTTAAAAAAACAAAAGAGAAAACCAAGCGAACACAATACAAACAAAATACGATAATATATGCTAGATAATAATGTTATTGTTGTAACAACAAGTGACAACCACTGAAAATTATCAACTCGACAAACACACTTACCACACTACAATTTTAGATATGTACACATACTTACATATTATATACACATATACCCCTTCATGATGATATATATTTCATGTAAAACGTGAAAATAGTACATATATAATATATATTATACATATTTTAGGTAGGAGTTTTCGTATAAAAATGGTAGGAAATGATGATGAGATATGTAAGATTCCCTGATTTTCAATATGATTATTGCATTGATATTTTTTCTAAAAAGCAACAAAAGCCCAACTCCAGTAACTCATATTTACAATAGGAACATGATACAAAAATGAGAGTGTTGTATGGAACTCTGTACAACTGTTAGTAATCATTAAGGATATATATTATTACGGCTGCGTGTTTAAGGAAACCTAAGTAACTGTACAAGCTTCTACACACCTCATACATAACATACATAATGTAATGTAAGATAATGTGATGCAGGGGGTGTGTTTTCAAATAAGAAAGTAAGTTGTCAAAAGATTGGGAGAGGGAGAGAGAAGAAGAAGAATTATAATTATCAACAGGATAGGCGATGCTATGATGCCACTATTTACAATTGAGATGGAATTAATGAGACAATGGACCCAATTAGCTATATCTAAAAAATTAGTTTTTACTATATAAATAAAATTCTGAAAAGTGTAAAATGATGATGATGATATGTAACAGGTGAGGCTAAAACTGAGTAACAACTTGTTACAAACAAGTTATGTACTACGTATAACGTATATGTTATCTATGTTATGGAAAACCTAATTAAAAGGAGCTACTACTTCTAAATACACTAGAAGAGGTACTAAGTAAAATAGAGACAATTTTCACACACATATCAGCATTCATTACTATTACTACTAAACCATCATCCACACAAGAACCTGTATTATGAAATTATGAAATGAATACTACCTTTTTTTAAAAAAAGAAAGAAAAATAACAGATGGACTATAATGCACGATGTTTTAGGGGGAAGGATAGAGAAGTCCACAAACACAGATACTATACAGTGACAGGAGGGAGGAGAACTTGAAATACTTATGTTTACTTATTATTACATGTTATCGTAAAAAAATGTTTTTTTTTACTTATATAATTATATGAAAATTGAGTGAGTGGCCCCACATATGTCCATGTACCTACAATAGAATACAAATATGTGTTAATTATTAATCAATATGTGTAAGTTTATTATTATTGAGGAGCCTTTTAAAATGTGTCTAGCTCTTCGTGTTGTTCCCGTTATTTATCATGTTATTTTATGTGCTGTTGATTTTTTGTACTATGATATTTAATTTATAAGTTGACATAAAAATATTATTATTATTACTTCTACTATTATCCACAAAATGTAATTAGATGAAATATATATGTTAAGCAAGATTACATCCAACTGATGAACAGAGAGGGAGAATTATAAAATTAAGATATGAATATACAGGGTCTTGGTAAAGTCTCAGCAGTGAATTCTGAATTCAGTCCTGAGATTTTTTGAAAGACCCTGTACATAACATATTTACTTGGTAAAATACATTAAAATAGGCTGGGAAAGAAGAAGAAGAGTTAAACTGACGGACACATGTCAAATGGACGATGTATTATATTGATAGTATTGTTTCTGATGAGTTTTTAGTGTATTGGTTTGTGTCCTGTACATTTATTGATTATGTCAACTTTTTACTAAGATTTACACACACACACAATATTTTAATAGAATCATCCCATGATGTAATTTATCTTTGTATCAACAACTGTCTAGCTAATTTGTACGTATTATGTTTGATTTAATTGATCCCACAAATAAGGCCACCCTTACTCCATATTTAGATAGTATGTATTGGAAAACTACCCACACACGCACTCTAAACAGTTGAAGTTGAGAAAGGGTCCGTAAATATTTTACAATCTAGTGTAGCGAACACACAAATTACACAAAGAAACAGGATTAAGGGAAAGAATTAAATGTTCAATGTAAAGAGGGAGAGATAATAATATGAATATTAAATACTACTACACTACAATGTAAATTGGTAGAATGGGGATTTAAATGTAGGATTGGAAAATAACAGTACTATAAAATATGACTCGTGGACTGACATTGTCATCATCATCAGCGGTTTGTCGTCGTCTTTGTCACTAATAACAATACTACAAAAAATAATGGTCAACTGATTGTTTCACTGTTCTTAATCATTATTATTATTATTGTTGTTGTTGTGATGGTGTATGCACTACTATAAGTGGTGATGACGGTGTACTTAATTGATTATTAATTATAATTATTACTAGGTAATTGACGTTGTTGTTTTTTAATGCATGTTTTAACCACAAAAAGTGTCATCTTTGTGCCTTTGTT
>WJFB01003000.1:0-15361 GCA_009870185.1 Pygmarrhopalites habei
TTTCAAAATTTACAAGACGCCTCAGAGGTGTAGCCGACACCAGAAAATTCATGATGCTAATGCTGAGAAATTCAAATGTACAAAAGGAGATGGGTGTACCTATGAAACTTTTTGGGAATTATATTTGATCAGACACGAAAAGTACTCACTCATTCATCATCCCGAACCTCAATTTAAATGTGGATTGTGTCAACGGAAATTTCAGTACCCACACAGTCTGAAGACACATCAACAGTTCCCCTGCCCTCCTCAACATCAAGAGCCGAGATTCAGATGTTCTACTTGTCGTAAAGGCTATTACCGTGAGAAGAATCTCAAAAACCATGAGGTGAAATGTGCTACTGGTGAATTGAATCTGTAAGTTCCTCCTGTAAGTCCTTTTTTTTTTAAAAAAAAATATTTAATTATATTATTATTGCATTTAATTTTGACAAGAGTCTTGTTATTTCTCGTTTACATATTTTAAAATTTGATTTAATAATTATTGTTCTTATGTTTTGTTTGTTATTCATTTTAATAGCTCATCTTGTTGCAGTACCTTGTAATCATGTTGGGAAGGATGGTAAAACATGTCAAAAGAAAGCAATTATGTACACATCAAAAGCAACACCATGGCATCATGTCAGGGGTCTTCTATATTCAATGATCAGAGGAGAGGCTTGTACGAGCCTACATTCACATTGTGAGGGAGAGGTATTAACCAAATGATATGTACTAAAGTATTTTGAATTATTTTTGTCCTATGGTTGTTGTGTTAATTGTGTGTTTGTTTCAGGGACATCAGATGGATGTTGCTAATGCTAAATTTGTAGCTGGTGGTGAGGATAATTATCAAGTTCAAATGTTGAAGAAGATGGTCGTTCTCATGGCTAAAGAAGAAAAACCACCACTTGTGACTAATCATACTCGTTATGAAATTTACCATCTCTACGACAAGAGTTCTATCGTTCAGGTTGTCAGTATTATGAAGGAGTATGGTCTTACATGTAAGGAGCCCTCAGTCCTCGAGAAAGATATTAGTGATCATTTACAGGAGGTCTTGAATGGTGGTGAGAGTACTGTCCGTGATCATCCTCCATTGGTGTTTAAAGATGAATTGGTATGTACTGTATTGTAATAATCAGAAATATATATATATTCTGCAGTATTGATTTTTAATGTTTATACTTTGACTTAAAATTCCAGTTTGAAACAAAAGGAAAGGATGATATTCCATTGGAAACTCAACTCGATATCCTAGATGACTTGGCCGATGATGACGACAGTGGTTGTTTTGAAGAGGAGGAAGAAGATGAAGAAGAAGAATATTAAGCTATTTATTTGTTTTCACCTTGTGTTTTGCTTTCCCATACTACCTTGTTTGATGCACTTAACTATTATTATTATTATTAGTAGTAATTTTTGCTGCTATTTGATCGAAATAATTTCAATAAACTGAACTTAAAGAACCTTTACTTGATGTGTACCAACTGTTGACGGCATCCCTTGTATTCAAGGAAAGGGATCGAAGGGGTCTCGTTTAGGTAGAGTTTTAGTCGTATGAGAAATTATTTTCTAATCTATTCCAAATCCTAACCTATTCAACCCACTTCCAAAAATAGGCGGGTGGAGAACCTTTTGGTCCTTTGATGAATGTCCCAGCATTCTCATTCTTGTCATTACAAAATTATAAAGAGATTGATTACATGTACAAAACGGTTCCTCAGAAACAGGCTTGTGGAGCACTCGTTGACAAAGTATGACTTTTAACTTAAAAGTTTTAAGTTTAAAACACAAAGTTCATTTGTACTGCTTTTTGTCCATGATGGAAATGCAAGGACATTTTTTGCTGAGGTTAAGCTGAAACTTTGTAGAATATTTTGCGGATCATTGTTCAGATGTTTCATTTGACGTCCAGAGGTCAAAATGAAATAAAACTGATATTCATAAGAATGTTAAACTTCGACGCCCCTCATGTTTTTAAAGCAATTCTAGCTGAATTGGTATGAGAGTAAAACAATTGAGTAAAGTTGAGCGGCGTTGAAGTTTGACAAATTTTATATGATAGTGAACCTGACTAATTTTGACCTCGGGAGGTCAAAAGAAGGACTACTTTACAAAACTTCAGCTCCAACTGAAAATGTCATTGCTTTGTCGATCATTTCCTTACATAATTCAGTGGTGAGAACTAATTTACGGTATTTCAAATAGGTTTCTGGCTGGTCAGCAGGACGGGGTCTGGGAGGCAGTAGCAATATTGATTTTATGATTCACTCTCGTGGTCATCCAAAGGTAAGGACACATTTGTGGTGATTATGACCAGTACTGAAAGTCCTTGAAAAATAATGACTAGTTTAATGACCGTTGAAAACCTGACCACAGGATTATGACAACTGGGCAAATATCACTGGAGATTCAAAATGGTGTTACAATGCCGTGCTACCTTTCTTCAAAGTAATCAATTTCTAATGATTTTTTTTGACATGTTAGTCTTACGTCGTCACTTTTAAAATTTCCAAAATTTTCATAAATAGAGAATCGAGGACTATTACGGTGACTGGGAATACTCTGGTACATAATTTCAAGATATTTTATATCACCAATAGTATCATAATAAACGAGTCAGTTGTCACTAAATAAAAAATGATGGAAAAGGTTATCATGGACGAGGTGGACCTGTTCGGATTGCCCTGCCTTCAGAGAGATTAACGGGAGATTTGTTCGTGGAGGCTGCGGAGGAATATGGGTATTCGAAGGTAATGACCTGAATTTGACCTTTACTGTAGTACAACAATTTTCAGGCGGCATCATCAACAATAAAAACAATGTATGGCTCTCTATAATTCGAATTAGTCTTCTTCCTCTTCATCGATGTAATATAATAATTAATTATTCCTTAACTAACGAAGCCTCAATAATAATCCATTGTTGTTTATTTTAAGGTGGACCTAAACGGGAGATTTACAGAAGGTAAATTAGATTTTGAAATTTTTTAAGAAACCAGAAAATTGATTTATGACATCCATGTTAGGCTTTGACAATATGTACACCCCAATCAAGAATGGAAGAAGACAAAGTGCTTTCAATGCGTACATTAAACCAATCCGGAAAAGGAAAAGTCTGATCATACAAAAGTTTTCACAAGTCAACAAAGTAATCACATCTAATTTGCATTTCTAATGAAAACAGACTAAGAAATTTTAGAGACAATTTTTTTTAAAAAAGGTTTTAATACGAGACGACACCAAAGTGGCTTACGGTGTAGAGTACACAAGACATGGTAATTTTATTTTTTTAAAAAATTCTAGTTATTATTCTAATTAACTGGTTATAAGTATCGGCAAATTATTATTTAACATTATTTTTTTAAAGGTCGGAAAGGTCAAGCTTTGGCAAAACGAGAGGTTATTTTGTCTGCAGGGGCGATTCAATCCCCCAAAATTTTGATGCTGAGTGGGATAGGGAAGAAGAGTCATTTGGAATCATTAGGGGTAATTTGTCATATTTACTCTCAAAAATCATAAAACCCTTGTACATCATAATTTTAAGATAATTTTGGAAATTTTTACTCTTCAGATCCCGGTCAAGCAAGACTCTCCGTCAGTCGGAGCCAATCTTCAAGATCATGTAAGAAATTAATTAAAATACATAATAAAATTGCTTGGAGTGCCATTTATTTACAAATATTACAAAAACAAAGGTGGCCATCCTCCTTGGACCGTTTTTCGTCAAACAAGGGAAAGGTTTCTCCATCGATCGGGACATCCGGACAAAAGATTTGGTCCAATGGTACAGACATGGCACGGGCCCTTTCTCCACGTCCACAATCAATGCCATGGGTTACGTGACCTCCAAACTGGCAAAAGAAAATGGTCAATCCGAATGGCCAGATATACAGTTCCTTTACAGTGGATTGTCCTACTTCCGAGAGTATCCGAAACAATTCTCCAGGTTTGACAATTTCCCCATTTCGAATTTCATGACTTTTTTTTGTAAAAAAAATATTATTATTTTGATTCCAGAGCTTTCAACATGCGAGAGGACATTATAGCCGCCTATACGAAAGATGTACTGGACAAGGATTCTTTCTCCATCCTCACTGTTCTCTCTCGACCCATCCAGAAAGGTCAAATGTCCCTGGGATCCACGGACCCAAACGTGACTCCCCTGATTGACCCACACTATCTTGAGACTGAGAGGGATGTCAAAGTTTTGATTGAAGGTAGTACAAAATAATATTTGAGTAATTAACATTTAATTTAAATAATCATTTTTTTGAAAAGGGATGAAGAAAGCTATTGACATAGTGGAAAAATCCAAAGCTTTCCAAGGGATTGAAGCCCAATTTACAAAAACTCCGTTTCCGGGATGTGAAAAATCCGAATTTCGAAGTGATGAATATTTTGAATGTTGGGCTAGACAAGCAACTCTCACTCTACATGATGTAGTGGGAACAGCCGCGATGGGTCCTGTAGGTCCCAAGCCTTCAGTTGTTGATCCCGATTTGAGAGTAATTGGTGTCAAAAATTTACGAGTGATTGACTGTTCGGTCATCCCACAACTTGGTGTTGGAAATACAAATGCTATTGCCACCATGTTAGGCGAGAAGGGAGCAGACTTGATTTTGAAAGAATGGGACTTGAATGTGACGACGGGTAATCGTGGTGGTACTCCGGGTAGCAGTCAAAGCTCTAGTGGTAACAAATTGAATGACAAGGCAGCCAAGATTCTACATCAGAATACAATCTCGTCCATTCTTATGGGAAATTTTAATGGGAAACCAGGTCTTAATCTTCAAATAAAAGATTTTGAAAGTACGGCTGCTCCAAAATCTGATCTCACACCGAAAACTTCCACTACGACAACAACAACAACAACTCCCTCAACTACAACAACTTCAACAACAACTACAAGTTCTTCTTCAACAACAACAACTTCGACAACACCCAGTAGAACAACAACCTCGTCTTCTTCTTCAACAACAGCAACAACAGTTTCAACCTCCGAAAATGAGGAGGGGAGTGAGAAAAGAGGAAGATCTCATGAATCTCCAATCATTCCCAACTGGGACAAGGACCTCCCCTTGTCCACTAGCACTGACCAAACAGATTCAAAAGTTATGAAAGAGATCACAGACAATCAAGAGTCCATCACTGAACAAGAACCATCGTCATCATCATCAACAGTATCAACGGACACTGATCCAGTGGACACGGACGAATTTGTAGTTCCAAGTCTGTTCGACCTGGACAAAGATGAGGATGTGAGTGACAGTACAGGTCGTGTAGACGACAGTGTGACACAAGAAGAGACAAGTGTCAACAGTACTAGTGACAGTGATGATCAAGAGAAGGGATCAGTCAATAGTTATTCTGGAACTTTTGGAGGGACAAGTTTTGACGACATTGAATGGGAATTCCCAGCCACTGACAATAATAAAAATGATAATGTCAACGAAAATAATAATAATGATGACTCATCGATCATTTCTGTGAGTCTAAAAGATCCCGGAGAATTCTCAACCGGAAGTTCTCTAGTGAGAGGAGGAGAGGAAGTGATGAAGGAACAGGAACAGAAAGAAGATCAAGTCGAGTCACCAATGGGAAGGAAAGTAGCCAAGTCAACTAATGTCAATTCAATTAAAAGTGAGAATACTCAGTCAACAATTGAGAAAATGGACACTGAGAATAGCATGAAGGATGGACAAATGGAATCGGGGACGAAGAGACAAATTGTTGACAACAGCAATGAGGAGGGGACCACATCACCGGGTAAAAAAGACAACTGGACAGATGAGCAAAATACGACGACAAGAAACCACGGCAGTCATGATGATGACCAATTATTGGACAACGACATGACATTAATTAAGTCACATGGTGAAAACTGGAATAATAAAAGCAGAGAAACGAAAGAAGAAAATGATGAGGTCAAAAATATGGAAAGTCGTGATAGTAAACAAATTTCAGAGAGCAAAGTGTCCACATCCTCATCTTCTAATATTTTAGAAAATGAAAAGTCTACTTTTCCACCAGTGACCTCTCATCCAGAAGATCATGAAGAAAATATCACTGATCCTAGCAAAATATCGTCTGCATCGTCAGAAATTCCTGAGACTTTCAAAGAGGAGAATGAAATGTCCACTTTACCAGCACAAGAAGACATGAACGAGTTTGAGACGAGTACAAACAAAGACAGTAGTTTTATTAATGTTACTGGTGAAAATAAATCAACTTTCTCCTCATCAGAGAAAGCAGTTCAATCCCAAGATGATGATCAAGTCAAAAGTAGTCCAGCATTAGAAGTGACCAACGATAAAAATGATGAAAATTCTACTTTACCATCGGAAGAAAAACAGGGAGGAATTTTGGACACAAACAAAGAGACATTCTCCAGGAATTATGATGAAAATAAAAAATCAAACATCTCTGCGCCTGCCTTAGTCAAACATCAGTCAGATCACAACAACAACAACAATGATGACGATTGGATAAATGGCGGAGATGAATCTACATTACCAACTCTTGACGGTGTAATGGAGGATTATGACTTTCCTCTGGAACAAAATCCGGCCAAAGACACAAAGATAATTTCTCCAGGAAATAATTCCACTTTGTCAATTCCCTCTTCTTCAAAGATTTTAGATGAGGATGAGGACATTGTGTTCACCGATGATGGCATGGAACAGACAACAATTTCAGACGGGGATGACTTCAAAGTAATTTCAGTCATGGGGGACGTCCCCATCACGAACATTTTGTTCAGTAGCAGCAGTAAAAGTCAAAGCAAACAAAAAAATTCACAAAATTCCACAGTCAGCCAACCTGACATTCCTCCGAATTCCAAGACGACAACAACAATAGCAACAACGATGGTTGGAGAAAATAGACGTGGACGAAATCAATCACCTCCACTCCTGTCCACCTCTTTTCCTCCTCCTCCTCCTCCTCCTCCATCTCCAGAGGAAACCCAGACTGAAAATAATTCAGAGGAGGAGACGACAAAGAGTCTAAATATTTCCGACTCTACCAGAACAGCTGTTGACATTCAAAAGTCCATTGCAGGGTCAACTAGTAAAAGTAGTGTCCACACATTTTCCTCCTCCTCCAACACGTCAGACACTAGTGAGGTCAAAGTGTCATTGACCAAATCCTCAGAGTCAACCAAAAATGGCTCGATTGATCTCCACAGCGAGTCCTCTTCTTTCGGAGGGAAAGAAACGAATTTTGATGTCGATTGGGATGTCAATGATTCTCCAGGGAATGTCAACATCTCATCTCCTTCCCTCCTAAACAATATCAGTGATTTTGTTCTGCCCAGTACAGAACAAAAGAAGGATCCTGTATCAGAATCTACGGGGTCAATCAGGAGTACCTCGGTATCTTCAGACAATCTCAACGTGACTGTGTCCACTACAACAAAGTCGGTTACTGAATCATCCGAGTCAAACACTACTGTTCGTGACATGATGTCCACTCCTAGGTCAACGACTGAGTCAGCTAATAATAGTAGCAGCACAAGTGTCGTGAGTACTTCTTCCTCCTCTTCTTCAGATGGAGGCACACATTTCGATGACATCGACTGGAATGAGGATTCTTCAGGGAATTTCACGCCAGAAATTCGACCTGAAGACAAAACTTCTCGGGAGGAGAAGCAGGGAAAAGAGACGAAAATGATGAGTCAAGGGAGTCAAGGTAATTTTTTGAAAACATTTTTCTATTATGCCAAATTATTTCTTTTGATATCTTATTTGATAAAATTTCCTTGCGTGTTTGTGTGCTAACAGCCTTCACCCCGATGTGTGTGCCCTTATTCCTGTCCCTGACCTTGGGACCTCTATTCTTCTTCCGGAACCTGCTACACTAAAAAACCTACATAGTAGTATCAACTTGTAACCCTCATCCAATTTACTAATGCTCAAATATCAAAACCAAGTTACACACTTTGACTTTGAGTGTGTGGCATTAACTACTAGTAAAACCCACCAACCACTCCATGAAAAATGTTTCCATATTTATAATATTTTTTAGAGAGAGAATTAAAATGCTTTAATCACAAAAAATAGAGACAAAATGGGAGCAGAAGACTCGCAACAACAACAACAAAGTTGAATTTGTGAATGCGAATGTGACTGCAGAAAAAAATAAACTGAAACCAAAGTGAAGTCAAGGGTCAAGGGGTATGGAGTTCTCCAGGACTGGAAATCTATCCTGGATTATTTGACTATTCTACAGGTGTGTCATTTAATGACACACACACAATCCTTCATATTTATAGTATGTTATTACATTTTGTCAGTCCTGTTTCATGTTTGGATTTTTTGTAATAAATAAATGTTAGTCTGTAAAAGAGAAATCGTAAAGGAGGAAGAGAGAGATTCTATTTCATATGTAAATAGGAACAACCTAATTATTTTGCACTTTACTTTATATGGAAAATCACAATAGAATGAATACATACATTTACTTCATCCGACACCTTCAACTTTTAACCTCACAGAAGCCACAATTTATGTTGACAGTCTTAAGACGCACAAGAGCATTTAAAACTGGGAGTATAAAAAAAAATTTCATTGTTATTCAATCCTCCTGTCACACAAAAGTGTTTCTCACGGGACGCACACACACACACCTTGACACTTGAAAGTGAAAGGAGGAGGGGAGAGGTCATCATCAAAATGTCAAGTACATGAATAAATAAGAAAAAATGTTGAAAAAATATTGCATTCTGTCATCTTTTCTCCGTCTGTGCAGAACTCTGAAATTTTTTCGACGCAAACCAATTTTTTTAATTCACTGCTCAACAAAAATTTCATTTTCCGTCAAATAAATCTTTTCACTCAGGTCAGAAATGGTCTGTTGTAAAATCAGATTTGGTCAATATTTAATCCTTAGGTCTTCCTCCTCTTGGTCTCCAGCAAACGTGTCCAAAATTTTGAAAAATACTGACAAAAATTGGTCATCCGTTTTGGACGCTGGGTTAGAAAATTTTCCTTATTTCCGTAAAAAATTTCAATCTAAAATATTAATTGGTTTCAATTTTCCTTGTCGAAAAGGTCACGTCTGAATTTCATGAACAAACACATTCATCAGTTTTTTTCTCCAGTCATTTCCGAAGAACAGCAAGACGCCATTTTCCTGGACTCTTTTCTTGAACGCTTCCCCTTCGTTCAAAAACTGCTCACTCAGTCCCTCTCACTCAATCACCCCATCAAACAAGTTTCCCTGTACAAAATTATATTCTAATTTATTTTAAAATCGATTACGACATTCTCCTTTTGTATTTTTACAGTCCAATTTTGAAATCCGCTTCAGTTTCGTCTTGCTCAGGATCTTCTCACTTGTGCGTGTCCAATTTTCTCATCCTTCCTGTAGCCCTTCTGTTTCTTTCGAAAATTTGTCAAAATTCTAAATCTGTTGTTCAAAATCCGGATCAACTGGAAGAAAAGTGAGTAATCCTGTCACAACTACATTTAGCCAGAGATTTAATTAATTTTTACATTATCCAGACAATTAGTACTGGCAAAAGCGTCAATGATGCTTCATCTCTCCCAGCGAATCCACAAAAGTGTCAAAAATTCGGATGAGAAGATGGACGAAGTGGGGAACAAGATTGCAGTCTTAGTGGGGGATTTATTCATCACTCAAATGTACAGTCTTCTAGCCCAATTAAATCATAATCAAATTGTCAAGTGTATGAGTGACACGATGGCACAATTCTCATCTCAAAATTTTCCTCATACCAATTCATCTTCATCAAAATGTACAGAGACAACTCAACCCTTGTCAGCTGCCATCAAAATATTATTTGCAAATTCTTTTTCTTGTACTGGAATGCTCATTTCCAATTGGTACAGCCTGGAGGATTTATCTCAAGATTTTCAGATTAGGATGATGAATCATAATTTTCTTCAGTTGGGTTATCTAGTAGGGAATTTGTACCATGTCCATGAAAGCACTCTCCTCCTTCTCCAGTCTTTACTAGGTCAAGCAGAATGTGGAGAGATTGGAGAGGTCAGTAAATACAGAAAATATGAGATTGATGAACAATTATCTGGCCAGATGGACAAGCTGCAAGTTTTGAGAGAAACAATTTTGAAGTTGCTCACTAAAATCGAGGGAGACAAAAGTGGAATGAAGGAATTTGTAGTGCTCTTGAATTATTTGAGTCTCCAGGGAATTTCGTAGAGGATTTAATTAACATTTTAAAAATTAAATGCACTCGTTCAGAGTTAAATTAGACACAGGTATGTTTTGGGGAGATGACTCACTTTTTTGGAGACCAGATGGGAAGACTAAAATGCTGAATGGCGTCTTGCCAAACAATTTTTTGACACTCAAATTACAATATTTACACATTATTAATTAAACTTTTAATTGCCTTTCAGAATGTATGTTGTGTAGAAAATATTTATTTAATGACGACTGACTCATTTTTACATCACAGAAATTTGTTTGATTTCTCTTCCTCCCCAAGAATTGTATTTTTAATTTGCAACCTTTTCATTTATTTTGACAATCTACACATTTTCAATGAGAACCACAATCCCTTGACCCCCACCAATACATGCTGACCCAATGGCCAATTTTTTATTCCTTCTTTTCAGTTCATGGACTAAATGTGTTGTGATCCTAGCCCCTGTCGCACCCAAAGGATGACCTATTGACACTCCCCCTCCATTTACATTCAATTTTGCTGGATCTACATCCAACTTTTTCTGACAGGACAAACATTGAGGGGCAAAAGCCTCGTTGATCTGCAATTAAAAAATACAAAAGAAGTCCTGTGTCTATCTAATTTAGAAAAAAACGTAGTTGAGGTAATGACAACTCACTTCAACGAGGTCGATGTTGGCCAAGGATTGTCCAGAATTTTTCAAAAGTTTTTGAATAGCTGGGACAGGACCAATACCCATTAGAGTAGGTTCAACTTCAGCTATTCCATAACTCACCAGTCTTGCCAGTGGCTACACCAAAAGTCAATTAATTATATTTAATTTAAGTCTCGTTAAATAAGTCACGAAATAAACCAACCCTCAATTTGTACTCTTTGACTGCTTCCTCACTAGCCAAAAAGATGCATCCTGCTCCGTCGTTTACTCCCTATAAATTTAAACCCTTTTAATTGCAATTGAATCTAAAAATTAATTTTTTTAAAAATAAACTGACCGACGCATTCCCTGCAGTGACTATGCCATTTTTCTTGAAGACAGTTGGGAGTTTCGCATATTGTTCAAGAGTCGTTTGAGGTCTAGGATGTTCATCCATTTTCATCTGAACATCTTGTTTCTTAACTTTGATTGTAACTGGAGCAATCTCGGCTGCAAATCGACCTTCATCATTTGCTAATTTCCAACGTTGTTGAGATTGAAAAGCAAATTTGTCCGCATCTTCCCGAGAAATATTATATTTTGCTGCCAAATTTTCTGCTGTCATTCCCATCGCAGTGTTGCAGTGCATGTCAGTCAATGCACTCCACAATTGATCTTCCAGCTAATTAGAAATTAAATCTTATTTTTACAGTCAAAGACCATAAGATGGTGTCAACTCACCTTATGGTCTTGTCCCAGTTTAGTCCCGAATCGGACACTTCGGATGCAGAAAGGAGACTGACTCATATTCTCATTCATATTGAAAACTAACATGAGCTCCATTTATGATGGCCTGGAACCCGGATCCACAAAGTCGGTTGACTGCGAGAGCTGGTTTTTCAATCGGGATCCCAACTCTCAAGAGGAGATGACGAGCCAGGAATACTACTATTGGGTTTTGAATCGACGGAGGATTTTGGTTTCTCTTTGGTGGATTTTGAAGGTTTCATGAAGTCACATTAAATTCAACTGATGCATGTGTGAGGCCAATGGGGTGTCCAAATTATTAGCTTAATTTGTCCTACAATTAGTTAATTAATTAAACGTGACAATTTGACTGCAAATTTTAGATGAAATCATAAGAAATAAATGGTGTAATCAAAATGTTCAGCGAAAACACACTCCATGACTATTATTCAACACGTAGATATGAACAGCCCAGTCTATACTGTTCTCTTACAAAGTATAAAATAATTAAGAATAAAAATTATTACTTGTTAATTCAGACAGAAATATGAGGAACATTGTCACCCGTACACAAACAGTATTAACTAACCTAATTTTCATTGTTATTGTGTTTTGTATTTATGTGTTTGAGCAATGTGCGTTTGCGCTTGGCTTTGTAGTCACAGATGGTACAAGGAAGTGGCTTGTCACCTGTATGGACCACTTCGTGACTTTTCAAGTCCCGATGACACTTGAATGACTTGTTGCAATCCGAATTCGGGCATTTGAAGGGCCGGTCCTCATTGTGTGTCCGTATGTGACAACGGAGGGTAGAGCAGTGGGAGAATGTCTTCGGGCAGAGATGACACTGGTACGGTTTGTCTCCAGTGTGCGTCCTCGTGTGATTGGTCAGAGAGCTTTTTAGGTCAGTTTCATAAGGACAATCAGGGAATTCACACTTAAAGGATTTCTCTCTCTCCGCATTATGGGTCTTCAAATGAACCTTGAGAGCGTGGTGGAATTTTCCGGCGTATGAACAAAGAGAACAACTGAAGGGTCTCTCATCCGAGTGAACTTGGGTTTGATGAACCTTGACACCCCACCGCGAGTTTGATGTGAATTTGCATTGGGAGCACTTGTGAATCGTTTGTCGTTTCTTCTTTTTCCTTTTACTGACTTGAGACTCCTCGATCACTTGTATCTCCATTTCCTCTCCCTGTACAAATTAATAAATAGAATCAGCATTGACTTCAGCAGCATCACAATCTCAAGGTACAAATGACAATACCTGGCAAGAAAAATGTTTAGATTTACTCAAGACCATCCAAACTCGGGACGATGCAAAGTCATTTCTCCAGCCCTACCAATCCTCCTCAATGTGTCTGCAAACAGTAGAAAAGAATATCCTCTCAGAAAAATACAAAGACGCTGTAGAATTTCACAAGGACGTACTAGAAATTTTTCTCAAAGTGAAGGTGTTGAATCCTGACCCTAATTCTCCTATCCGTACTCTCGCTAAATCCCTGGAAACCTACTACCACACTTCCGTCCAGCCTCTCCTCGAATCCACTTCCTCATTGACAGCCTCTCCGACTCTCCCTGACTTGTCTCCCATTTGTTCGAAATGTCAGCGAAAATTCAGTAGCTACTCTGTTCTCAATAAAGACGATAAAATTTGTAGGGGAAGCCGTCCTAGAATCAAATGTCCCAAAAAGACTGCTAACAAAAATAGTAGTATCCATACCAGACCGAAAACAAGTGTGTCTATCGTCTCACAAAATTCAGTCGCAACAGTTCCTCCTCCTCCTGTCGTTGTTGTTGTTCCTCCCTCAAAATTGCAAAAGGTACAACCTGAGAGGAAAATATTACCCGTTCCTAAAGTAGTCAACAAATCAAAAATGGAAATTCAGGGTAAAGTAGAGACTCGTGGACGACCTAAGAAAAGGAAATTCCAAGAATTAAAAGAAGAAGTTAAAGAAGAAAAACAATGTAATGAAGAGGAAAACATTTTGTCTGAGGAGGAAGAATTGAGAATCTTTATGAAGAAACACTATCCAGCATTTGATTTAGAACGTGCTCTCAGTGCCCGAATTAAAATTGATTGACTAGCTTCCAAAGAGGTTATGGTGGCAAGACTCCGAATTAAAAATACAGTTCCGTGTCACAAGAAAGGTAAATGGGCTCGAGGAATGAAAGCTAAACAGAAGATGAAAATCATCGCGAAACAGGATAGAATTACTGGTCTTTTTACAACACCCAATCCTCACACAGAACCAACACCAATAAAAACAACAAAAAGGAAACAAAAAAAGTTGACTCAAGTTCCATTTTCTTCAGTCCCTTCATGGTCAGAGGTAAAACCTGGAGTATTCCGTCCTGTACATTTCCCTTCTTTACCTGACACTGAAGTTTACAAGTATCTTCGACAATCAATCCATTAGTAATGAGGATGAGGTAAAGATGACGCAGAAACTCATTTCCCTGTTGCTACTGCTATTCCTCCTCCCTCTCCTCCGTATGAGAAACTGACTCTAACAAGAGTTAATTCATATTATAAGTCATTTTTATGTAAATATACGTACTATCCAGTAATGTTCATTGGCTTCCTTCATGGCTTCGTTACGCCTACGAGTCGACTCGTCCTGGATAATAATTCATCATATTGTAAATAAATAATATATATCAGAAATTGGAAATATGGGCAGTTTTAAAATCTAGTGTCAATTTTTACCGTTCTTTGATGTGACTCCCTGAATGGAACTGGTAATACCGGCTCTATTTCATCCTCTTCAATTATTCTCTGAGAATCTGATGGGTCACTCCAAACTACATAATAGTAATAAGCATGTAATTAACTTACGGGTCAATAATTTATTATGGATTTTAACAAGTTAAGTATTCAACTTACATTCTACCAGTCTCCTCTTTACGATGTATGCCATGTCAGTTTCATCGGGTGACGCCATATCATTCAAACTAGTCTTTGCACAACTTTGTAAATTACTAATTAAAGTAATTTGACTCTTTTCGAGTCGCTCAATATCCTCTTGACCTTTCTTGGCAGTGGTGAGAAGGTCAAAACATGAGTCACACACTATTGGGTCAATATCCTGGTCGGTAAATTCCTTGAAAACTGAATGTGGTATTTTTAATGCGAAACAAATGTCCCTCACACTAAATGCCTCACTCTCTTCAACACTTTTACCTGTGCTTTGAAAGCACAAAAAGCACTCCACTTCATCTTCCTCAGTCATTTTAAATGACTGCAACTACTTTAACTACTTAACTGGGTTTCTAATTAAAAATACACGACAAAATTTCGTCAGCCACAATGCCCACCAATTCAAATTCAAGGGTGTCTAAGGGTGCTCAAATATAATTCTATGGTGTGATATTACCCTGAACGTATAAACTTTTACTTACTTACTTATGTAATCAGTCATTGGAGGGACAGGATTCCAAATGTTTGACGACAGGAGAGATGAGGGTATTGAGGATGAGATTAGGAAAATGGAATTGACTGGACTGGATGTGGCCATGGATGATGACGGCATTCAAATTTTACTAGAGAGTCAACAGAAACTGAGTTCTTTAGTGGTGACAGCTGTGACCTTTGGTAAGGACAAAGACAAAGAGAAGTGAATGGATTGTCTAATAATCGGAGGTGAAATTGTACACAGGAATTCCTTCAAATTCCAGTCAGTTGTTGTCCAATATTTTCCGTTGTTGGGGAAATAATTACTACACTCTGGTCGAAGTCTACTTTCGACCAAAGGTCGTGACCGACGCCAGTAGAGAGACTCTCATCAGTCAAAATATTTTTGACACATTCACAATTGACTGTTC
>WJFB01003001.1:0-15360 GCA_009870185.1 Pygmarrhopalites habei
GTACACTGCAAAAACCTTGGTGACGAAATCGTCACCGTCGTCCGGTGAAGTCAAGCCCGCTCACCGCTCGGGGTTAAAATGTTCTTTCTATCACCGGCCGGTGAGCGGGTTTGACTTCACCGGACGACGGTGACGATTTCATCACTAAGTTTTTTGCAGTGTAGGAATGGGTTGTCATCATTCAATAATCGAAATATATCCATCGGGAACATTCCATTGACACTGCATACGATTTATTGACGGTTGACAGACTCCAGAGTTTGATATGACAAAAATGTGTGTGCGTACTTGGTGTGAGTGTGTTTGCTTGTGTGACTTTGATCAGATACACGATTTATTTAGTGTCTCACATCGTATGTGCGTGTGTGTGTGTTGTTGTGTTGTGGGATTTATGAAGAGAGTAATATCCCGTCCTGAGTTACCAGTATCAGTTTACAAATGAACAGTACTTTTTTTCAATTGACCTTAAACCTCCGAGTGATATAATTTAAAATTTCATCCACCCACTATCTTACCGCACATATCCCACACTGACATCATGATGATGATTTGTTAGTCAAGATATCCTTTCAATCGAAACTGTGAACATTCAGTGTACTAAGTTGAACTGTGTGTGTATGTGCACCACAAGATAAATCATTTAATGATATATTATGTAGGGTATCACATGCTTTTCATCTTTGTCTCTCTCTCTGCTCAGTGTCGTCGTCGTCGACAATTTAGTTGATTGCAAATTATAATTATGTGGCCTCAGCATCATTGTGCAATTATGAAGTACACTTACCCTCATACCAACACAAACGTCACCACGTCATCATAGTATGAAACTGCAATTGTGTGTCTCTCTCTGTCCTACTGTACTTGTAACCCCACACACACACATAAATAAATATTTTTAAAAAAAGGACATGTGTGTGTAAGACATCATGAGATAATTGTAGGAAATATTTAAAGACACACCATTATTTGTGCAGATACTGAATTTGTTTGGTTGATGATGGTGAGGATGGAGAGCACATATTTAGTTCCACTGCACATTATGGCTCTCTAGTTATCCCCCCAAATACATCATACATTCATACAGTAGTACATACATATATGTACATATAGTGTACATGTGACGGATCGTTCGTTTGTGAACACACACACGACATACTGTCCTCGTCTCAAGAGCTAGGACGGGGGGAGAGGGAGAGAGATTCCTCGTCAACGTCATTATTTATTTATAGTATAAAGCACTTGAGCTGTGCACAGCAATTGAATTCAATCTATGCTTCCAACATCACACCACACGTATACATTATTTGTAGTGTGTATGTGTGTGTTTGTGTCTGTTTGGAAAAAAGAGAGAGTGTGTAGTGTCAAGATATTGTTTACACAGCCCGCCATTCCCTCCTTTTCAATTAAGTTTCAACTTTTATTATTGTGTTATCATCCTCCTCTCATATTGTGTGTGTGTGTGTACGAAAGGAGCATCTGTATCAACTGACACGCTTTTTTCTTAGATTTTCTCTGGAATCTTTGCAACTTTTAATTCATTGCTCTTGTGATGGGCAGAACTTCTCCAATTTTTCCCCCTTCTCATGAATTTGGTGCTCATCATCGTTGAATTTCATTGGGGGGGGGGGGTGTGGTAGTTTCTAGGACGAAGACAATAGGCTAATAGTCTAATTTACCTTTTGTTCCCAAAGCTTCATCTCGTATGTACTCCAGCCTTCTCTTCCATCGTTTTCTCATAACTTATAACCACGGCCGAAACAGTTGGCAGCTCATTTGGAGCAGGGTGAATAATTTCCACGTTATAATTCCCACTCTGTGTGTGAACTACAACAGACTGTATATGTGTGTATGTGTGTGTGTAAATAATTTGGGAGAACATATGCATCACAACTTGTTTCACTGAAAAGATGGGAGATGTGCGTGTGTGTGGATCGAAGGATTAGAATTTATTGTACTCCAGCAGCAGTCTCGGAGACACTTGCTCATTCAAAGTCAGGTAGCACACACACACGTAGGCGCACACATACAAGATATTTCCTCCTATAATTTATAGATCCCTTCTGCACTATTTTCTAATAGACGGCTCCCCTGGATTTTGATTGTCTGCCTTTGACCGTCTCCCGTCGTCTCTGTTTTCATTTCTTGTAGAATGTGGAATTTTTGTGGATTGGAAATATACTACACGGATATGCTAAGATTTAGCGCCATCAGCATATGGCTAGGCATTAGTTGAGAGGGAGAGCTATTTTTGATCCCGGTTTTTAATTAATCTCATGTACCATGGATAAAAGGATTTCACTGAACTATTTTACGGTATTTTTGCATTCGGGGATCTTCTGAACACGTGCTCAAAAAATGGGGTCCATGTAGTCTTGGATGATAGAAATTACAATTGTTTTTCTAATTACCTACTCAAAATTTCATGTCTCATGTCTTTTGCTATTCAGTGGTAAAGAGGCTTAACACAAGGGGAGCATTGGCAAATCATTAAAAAATTAACGACACTGAGTGAAAAGAAAGTTTTGTACATGGTGATTGACGAGTGTATAATTTAGTAGAGCGAGGGGGGGGGGGGGGGTTTNCTATTCAGTGGTAAAGAGGCTTAACACAAGGGGAGCATTGGCAAATCATTAAAAAATTAACGACACTGAGTGAAAAGAAAGTTTTGTACATGGTGATTGACGAGTGTATAATTTAGTAGAGCGAGGGGGGGGGGGGGGGGTTTATGGACGAGGAAAAATTTGGGTGAGAACCAAAAATCAAAATGTAGAGAGAGATACATGTAGCGAGAGAGAAAGGAAGGGGGAAATGTAAAAAATTGAACAAAACAAAGCTTCCATTACAATCCTTGAACTATATAAGTAGCAAAAGCGGCTTGTTATAAAATAGCAAGATGATGACTCATCTGAAGAAGGAGAGAGAGGCGCCATTTTCCCCAATAAATTTGATGATATCATGCAGTGTACACACACACTCACCCTCTTACATTTATATGTTGCACAAAAATGTAATATCGCATATCTGTTGTATAATAATAATAATATAAAGATACAAAGAGAGAGGAGAGAAAATCATTCAGTGACTTTTAATTGACATGCTCAATTGTACAAGGAAGAGAGATTCTGAGTGGGGAATTCCAGGAGAAATTGAGAAAGAGAAGGAATGGTCGAAGGTTCTTCTCTGAAAGGCTCAGCATGGAAATCAAATCAATATATGGATAAAAATCCAAGTATTTTTTGACTCTGTATTGTCTGTGTGTTGATTTAAGACAAGAAGCTGCAGCTGTGGGAAGCCTCCCTTTGTAATAAATTACTAAAAGCCAGAAAACATTTATGGTGACCGGTCCCATTCACTTCCCGTCCATTCCTTCTCCTGGGTCTTTTCTCCCGTTTCTGCAGTCTCCACCACAGTTTTGTTATGAAAGAAACGTAAAAATGCTCTGTAATAAAAATAGTGTGCTAAAATAATTGTAATTATTCTGATTACAGTAAATGGTTCACAAATCTCACTCACGGAATTATATTCTAAGCTGAAATTCTCAATTTTCATGACAAGAGAAAATATCTTTTTACAAGTTTACACTGTCGTTAAATGATCATCAGACTGAGACGACTTAATTCTTCTCCCAGTCATGACGGTTCAGTCTCGCAAATTGTCTGTGCAGTGACTGAGAAAAAAAATTGACTTTACATTTCCATTCCTTGTTTCCTAAATGAGAAGAAGCCAAAAAGTTGGTTTCCTAGCCTTAGCCGGTGTCCCTTTTTTATGTTCTTTTAGTGGAGGAATAATTAGGAATGAGGATAAAGTTTGTCTTGATAATAATATATCCTCTAATTCAGCCGTAATTGGCAGTTTAGAAGAGAGAGAAGGGGGAAATGTAGCGTAAGTTTGGAGAGAGAGAGAGAAAGCAAATAACACTTTTTGTTTTTTGTGTGTGCCTGGAAGAAGCCGAGAAGGAGGAGGGAACTGAGAGATGAGACAACTTGACTCTTCCAGTTGTCAACAGCAAAGACAAACTACAAACACACACACACACACACAATATTCAACAACTGTTTGGAGAGGGAATGAAAGAGTCTAAAAAGCTCCAGTACAATTAGAGGGCCAAAGATTTTTCCTACTGAGGACCGACTATCACCCCAGGAGGAGAGAGATGGGAGGAGAGGATGATAGGGAAGGAAGAGAAAGAGACTTAATCTTACACTCTGGCAATTGTGCACAAGATAGTGAAATAAGCATAAAAAACGAGTTATATTTAAGCCTCCCCTCTTCCAATCTAAACACTCTAGACTTTTACGTGTGTAATCTCATGGCATTTGTACACACGCACACAGTCACAGTCACACAGTGTATGTTTTTGGTCGTTGTGCAGCCGCTTGCCAAAGGAGTCTCTGACAGGGAATCGTCATTCGGCTCGTATCAAGAAAAATAAACGGGATTCAAAACAAAGATAAGGGAAATGGGGCAAGAGAGAGACGCCAGTCACTCCAACTCCAATGCCAATTAGATGAAATTTTTGCTATTTCCTTCCTCTCCTTTTTCCCCTCCATATCATCGCCGCCTTTAAAAAGCCTTTTTGTGCTAAAATTCCAAATAGACCCAAAAAAATCGGGAGATTTTTATGGCGTAACTTGTCAGCACTTGGACGGGTCAACGCAGTTATGTGCTCTCTCACTCTCTCTCTCTTCTTTTACTGTTTTGCCATTTAAAATTCTCATGTATTCCCGTGTGTACGTTATCCCGTTGAATCCACATCCATTATAGATACATGTGTGTGAGTGTGCTTCACTTAACTGGAGCAACGGAAGAAGAAAGAGAGAGCGAGGAAAAGGATGTGAGTGGGTTATTCAAATCCCGCCTACGAGAAATGCACAGTCTGCATACTTCCGCACCATTTACGTACAACTTTTATATAGATATTTGGATGATGTGTGTGTGGAGAGAGAGAGAGAGAGAGAGAGTGCACGTTGAGAGATGGAGTCCAAAAAATTTGTTCACGAAAACATTTTTCCACGTATCCCAACTTCACACGCACACAACACCGTGTCTTGAGTGTGGGTTCAAGTTTGAGAGAAAGAAAAGTTCTCGTGAGTGTGAGATATCTTAATCACTCCTCCATTACGCATTTCTACATATTATGTGTGTGTGTGGATACACAGACTTTTAAAATAGACGCTCGAGTGTGCATGAATGTAATTGTAAAAATTTCTCATTTAAAAGCGGGAAATGATGACTCCGTGGCTGGGGCCCCTCTCCTTCGTCTTCTCTTTTAACTGTGTGTGTGAGAGAGAGAGAGTACAGTTCTGATCTGTTTGAATGCCAGGGAAGGATTTTTGAAAAACATTCCAGATATGTAGAAACTTGGCCTTTGCTATGCTACAGCTGCTGCTACAATTCCTTTACTTATTTTGCTGGGGTGTAAAAGAATGTTTTTCATGTCTTCCCCCAGCACACACACGCTTAAAAGTTGAGAGAAGATTTGTCTCGTAAAATTTCTCATGCTTATTATATTTTTCTTAAAGAAAGAAAAACTCTGTTTTCCTCATTTCCGTATTTTATAAATCAAAAATGGCGAGTCATCTCAGATTCTCATCATTTTCTTTCAAAAAGCCGGAAAATCCTTCAGAAATGGAGGTGCCTGGAAAAAGGGAAAAGAAAGCAAAGGGGACAAAATTTATTCAGATATTCACTAAAAAGAATTTTCTATCTCAAGGCTTTACTTCAAACTTTCTATGTTTTTTTCCTCCTCTCTTTAACATACACATACGTTTCCATATATTCGTACCCTCTCTCTCTCTGCTGTTGTCTTGTGCATAAAGACGTTGAGAGCACACACATATTGTGAATACCCTTTACGTCTTTATGTATGCGTCCATGATATCAAGTCGCCGGAGGTTTTTTGGGAGAAGAAAAAAGATTCTATGGATATTCTCCCCCTCTATCTAATTTCCCATTCTCTCTCCCTCCTCGAGTATTTTTGCGTGAAACAAAAGAAAGGAGTTGAAATCACTCGGATCGTGGTTGTGGGGGTGACAGTGGGTCTTTTTCTTTTCCCTTTCTTTAAAACTCAGATAGAAGAAAAAGTCTGGCTCGGTTTTGAAAAAAATGCCCGTGCATTATTTCCTGCCATTTTTCTCCTGCCACTGTAAACAACGGAGAAAAAGAAAGAGAGAAAAGGAGGTAGGGGAAGAATGTGTGATTTCTTTGTTTCAAATCCCTTGGAATCTCTTGCATTGCTTCATGTTGACTGCAATGTAATGCATTACAATGTGCATTGCTAACCTCAGAAAGCGAGAGGGAATGAGGATGGTGACAGTGCCAAGGAACATATGATTTGCATAACGCGTGTGTGTGCTACGTTACATCTGTACTATACCACCCCTCCATTCCTTTTTTAGTTGGTGGCGGATTCTGCGGGTAGTTATGATGACACCCCCTAGTATATTAAAAATTATGGTGGAGTTCTCAAAAATTTCTGCGGAGAGATTAGAGTACAAAGAGAGGAGGAGGAAGAAGAGACAACCATGAAATATTAGCTTCCACTTCCATCCATTCCTGTTCCCAAAAAATCATGCGAGAATTCTCTGTTCATACTTCGCCACACACATCCTGTACCGTATGAAGTTTCTATGAGAAAAAGGGTTTTGGGAAATCAAAATTTTTTAAATGATAGGTAAATTTTAGAATAACTTGTTAAAATTTTCGGTGTTTTTGAAGACCAGGAAACACCATGAATTTGGTTTTTAAATGGCGATTTCTTTTTACGTAAAAGTGGTGGAATAATTGGATTCATTAAATTTGCAAAAATTAGTGTCATGCAGGGGAAACTAAATGAATTTTCACGGTATCCATTTTCAGTTTTGATACAAACTCTCACTCCGAATTTGTGCTCCTCCATACAAGTCTCTCTCTCTGCTTCGCGAACCGCAGACAAGCAGAGAAGGAAGATGGATGGAAAAGTATAAAAAGTATAAAATTGTACATTTTATCCTCGTACTCAAACTCCATTCATTGTATCGACTTGACTTTTACAATTTAGGATGTCTCCGTTCCCTCAGTATTTTCCCACCATGTTCAAAATGTCAGGATTTTTATTGGTTGACAGAAGGGCCATGCGGGACATCGTAAAAATTATAGCACCTTCTGACTCCTCTTGAATTTGTAAAAAAATCATTGCATTTCAATTAGGACGTATGGAACAGGAGGGAACTGAGGGACTGCGGTGAATCCTCAAATTGAGACTTTGTCTGTGTGTTTGTGTGTGTGGAGGGATATAAAATTCTTGCATAAAAATGAGCATGTAAAACGAGCCAACGTACAATGTGTGCAGTGTAAAATAGTCAGAAGATTTTATTGGGAGAAGAAGCAGTCATGAACTATTCGGCAATCTGGAGGCCATAACCGCCATTCACCTCAGCTTTTTGCACTCTCTTTCTACATATACTTCCAAAAAACTTTTTTTGCGACTCCTCCCATCTTCTCTACTTTTCTCCATACCTCCTCAATTGATGTCTATAAATTCTCTCTCTCTCGCTTCTACCTCCAATCCACAATTGCTGTAATAATAGAGTAATTTTTCCCGATATATTTCCCCGCCGGGTACTTCGATGATTGTTATACCGCATCTCCTCCCCTCGTTTAATCTTCCATCCTCGCACACACTCAAACACATGTACTCAGGCACACATACAGTGTGTAGAAAACCCGTCTTAAAATTAACAACACAAATCTCCGCCTTGCCAGTTAACAAAACAAATTTCCCCTTGTACAAGATTGTCGTGTAATTGTATAATTTAATTTATTTAAATTGATGTAACTTGAGAGAGAGGGTGGTTCCATCAACTTTGTTAAATGACAAATAATACATATTACAGTGGGTTGGTTTTTCTTAACGAGAGAGAAGAATAGTATGTCAGAAAAAACATAATGTAAATTTCCATTCGCAGCAGCAGCTTCTTATCTGCTTTGTGTGCTATAAAATAAATTCAATACAACACAAAACACACATTCGGAAAGATAGAGAGGGAGAATGCATGTTTTTCCTCTCAATGTGTACAGGAAAGTTGACTCACTATTGACACAAGAATGAAAATAATGTTTGGGGCTGGAGAAACAAAACAAACTTTTAAAGAGCTTTATTATCATATCCGTAAATTAAATATAACCTAAGAGTCAATGAGATTACAGAGAGAGAAGTTTCAGTAAGTATAAATTATAGGAGTAATGTGAATCTTTCATTACCGTCTTCATCTAAATCTTCCCTCTTATACTACACACACAGGCAAACACAAAGAAGACTGGTTTGGGATAACTTTTTAAAAAATCAAAAAATTGCATCGCATTGAGAATGTGCATTATAAGTAATAGGTAAGTGCAGGACTGGAAAGTTATAGTAGCGGCTTGTTTCCCGATTAATGACTTGAATCTACAGGTTTTCTTCTTTCTTTTGCCACATAGAATATTTATCCAAGTACCTATACGAAATGTACACATTGTACATGTCCGGAGATTGGCCTTCATATTTAGACGTGGCAAATATTTTCTGCGAAAAGCAAGTGGAGAGTTGCTCCTTTGAAAATTGAGACGAGAGGAAAGTGGAGACAGGAACCAAGTCCTCATCTTGAATTTCCCAATAAAATCCCCACTCCTGACCACGGCTTCCCAATTCTTTTACCCGTGACTCGTTTTTTTCATCCTATCCCACGATGGCCACGATCTCTTCCTCCCTCCTCAATATCTCCCCATCAATAGTCATCTAGAAAACTTTGAGTTTTGTGCAAATAAGGTTGTTCATTCTACTCGTGAGCTGCTGTTAGCAACTCAACAACAAGCATTTTCATTGACGATTCCGAATTAAAATAAATACTGATGAATTTTATTGAGCGGCGGTCGGGGAGTCGTAAATCTTTGGAGGAATTAATGGGCCGTCAAATCTCCACCACAATAAAGAGTGTACGTCATCTCCCATGCATGAGTTGAGCGAAAAGTGGTGTGTGTGTGTTTACAGAGGGTAGAGTCATCAGCGTCATCACACACACACAACAGGCTGTCGGAGAGGTTAAATGTGCATTTTATAATAATATAATCCGGATATTAAAAAATATTCTTATAGTATTCCACAAGAAGGGGCGGCTGGAATTGCATGGGGATTAGGATAAAGAAAGAGAGAGAACAATTTTTTTGATTATGTAATATCGGTCCTTTTGATGGCGTACAAGGAAAAAAAGTCCATTCATTTCTCACCCTCTCTCTCTTTCTCTTTTCTCTCTGTCAATATAACATCTTCATCGTGACGACGGAAGACAACTGTCGTAATTATATTCAAAATTACTCAGAGTTGTCTGTGATAACAATGAGGAAAAGTCAGAATGAACTCAGAAGACTCGGGGAATCTGAATCTACATGCAAATTTTTGTGATGATAATGATAGTTTTGTTAAAAATTGTTCCTCTTCTGCTTCTTGTCATTCCACTGCAATGCACAAAGCTTACATGGAAAATGCATCCAGGGAGATGTATGTACACAGAATACGCACTAAATAAGATGGAGAATGAGATGCGAGATGAAATTTTTTTGGATGCAGATTGAATGGCAAATTACAAGGAGTTTTTTATCTGATGGAGAGTAAGTAATACTCAAAGGGTTGACTCAGAGGACTTGTATTGTGTGTGTGTTTACTGTGGAGAGAGAGAAGGAACATTCCACAACAATAATCATTATGAATGTCAGTTAAATTGTTATGCCTTCATGACTCTTTTGATTCTTGTCACATAGTGACTGTACACACACATACACACACGCCAGCAACAACGACGTACATGTAATGCTTTAAGTTCCTGTGTGTATATTTTGTGTATGACAGGGAAGAGTCAAGGAATATTGAAAACATATGGATTTCCCTACCAGACTTCTTCATCCCTGTCAAAATTTGAAGGCGAAAAAGTGTAAACTCTGTTCCTGTCTTTGGTTAGTCTCAATATTCTCTCTTCCTCCTCCTCCTCGTTCTCCTCTTTTCCTTTGAAGACGAGGTGGAGGGAGAGGGGGGAAAATTTTGACAAGGAAGGATAGGCAATCTTCAAAGATGGTTGACATAACTTGACAGTCAAGAGATTTTTCTACAAGTTCTTTTGAAAAAAAGGAAGAATGCGTGGGACTTTCATGGCAAGTCAAGTCAAGGCAAAATACATTGTGTAAGTATAAACAAGCGGTATATTTTTACAATATTTATTTCTTTTTCTCTTTGAAGGTTAACACACAAGTCCACACACACACACAAGACAGACACTGAATGTTTATGATGGGAAGGAAGAGTGAAATGTGTGCTTTATTGACAGATTTTTGAGTCCTCTCATTTGAAACTCGTGAATTTTCTCCCCAATATTATATACAAAGTGTGTGGTTTAAATATTAATTTTTGAGTGTAAAAGGGAACTAAAATAACTATATATAGAAGAGAAGGAGGAGAGTATATTAAAATGTAGACATGAATAAAGCTGTGAAGGGACGTCCAGATGTCAGACGGAGATTGAGACGAGACAACTGTACCAGTTTTTCTTTAGATTACTGTATGGACCATCATAATGTGTACATTAATTCATACACATTAAATTTGAAGGGTGAAGAGAAGAAAACAAAAACGTAGACTGAATTAATACATGCATTTTCTATACATCTGTGTGTGTGTTATCAGAGTGCTGGATCAAGCCTTGGACTCGTCTTTCTTCTCCTCCGTCTTGAGACGGCCAAAGGGTTGGTCAAACTACACATTTCCCCATGTACAGCGTGTCATAAAAGAGTTGGCAATCTCCAGGGCAGAGTTTGTGTGTTATGTAAGTTTAACATGTTTCCATGCAAATAATGACGTTTCAGCCGGGTTTTGACAAGACAACCTTGGTTAAAGGGGGATATGAAAGGAGTGGAAATGTTGGATTTAGATTGTCCTTTCGTAAGAAAAACATTGGGATTTACTTTTTTCCTATCCCTCTCTCTCTCTTCAAAATAGTCGGGCTGCGTGTGTGTTCTGTACATACAATATAATGTAGAATTATCTTTCTAGGTGTGTGCGTGAGGTGTGAGGAGGGAGGGGGGAGAGTAATCTGTATTGTTTAACTTGAGACATGTCGATAATTGGAAAATCAAACAATCCTTGAATCTCAAGATTTCAACGCAGTTTGTATATCATGCATGTACATATTTGTGTGATATTTCCCTCGCACAGATTATTGATTATTGTCTGTGGAATGTCTTACCTACGAACAGAGATTTATAGCCACATATTTTTTTAAAACGGGGATGAATCCGGGACATCGGTATTTCCTCCCTCCATTTTTTGACGTATCTTTTTGTTAGAAAAAATACAGAAAATATAAGTAATTGGCAAGATCCGGACTGTCTAAATTTACGTGTAAAGTTTACAACAATTCGTATGTATTATTGTATTGTGTGTGTGTGGTGAGCTGGACTCTTTAAGCCGAGGATGATGAGAATGACGGGAAATTCCGTTTGTGTTCAAAGTTAATAAATAGACGACAGGATATCCTTTATCCTTCCTTTTGTTCAATGATACGGTAGTGTGTAATGCGTATGTTGATGTGGATTTGAATTTTTTTTGGATGACCAGATTGCACGACACGAATTTTGCGTCATCATCCCTCTTCACAACCCAATTATTCAGAGTTAAATAGAGAAAAACATGTAATTTTTTAAATTTAAACGGACTAGGAATGGAGGAGGGAGAGTTGTATAAAAATAAAATTTCAAACATACATTTACTTTTGTACGTGTATAGATATGTCCAATTTCCTTAATTAGACATTGGGGTTAATTCGAGCAGATTAACTGCAGATCCTGGATAACTGCAGAGCTCATTTTGTCCTATCCCTCACAACTGCAGCTTCAATCCTAATTATGAGGTATGAGAACAGTTTACAACAATTGTTCAACAAATACAATGTAGAAATTAATAACAATTACGGATTTCCATCAAAATTGTATATTATGTATACTTGCGATTTGAACACTCTCTCTCCCTCTCTCCCACACACACACGTACACAGATTAAATTTCTAATTTCCACACCTCTCCCTCGCTGTTCACATCCAACGCTCAACCCTCCTTATAACATCAACACTGATGTAGGCGATAAATTCGTCTATCATCAACCTGAGCCTTCAGACATGACCGGAAAGCTTTGAAATGTCCAAATAAGGGTCAAAAGCTGTGTTGTGTGTGTGCTTGTGTTGTTGTTGTCCCTCACTGATTATCACACTGGCTTTCAGTCTAGGAGTTTGGCAGAGCCCTGATAAATGTTCACGATGAGTGGATAGAGAGACACAGGAGAGCCAGGGGAAAAATGTATTTCAACAAACATACATTACAATGCTAAAGAGCTAGACATTAAAGATGCACAAAACACAACATTTGAAATCCTACCCCATCCCACCCCAAAATTATTCGTCCCATGCCAAAATTCTACGGCCCCATCCCGTCCCACCCCAAAATTTTTTATCCCATCAAATCCCATCTCGTTCCAACAACTTTCACAGTTAAATTTGTCCTTCCTCATCTGAATAACATTTATTAACCATTAAAACTCAAAATTCCACTTAGACATCAAATTTAGAAATGAATAGAGACATGTCGACTGTCGATCCACTGAGGCGAGTGCGGCTTGACGTAATCATTCTGCCGCTGGCAGAAAAAAGTCTTTCGCTGTCGGTGGAAGAAGCTGATACTGATAAAACCTTTCTTGCTAAATTCTTCATTGACAGTAATTTTTTCTCTTCCCCCCAGTACTTCAGAGTGTCGTCTAAAAAATAAAGCAAAATTGTAATGTACTAATAACTAAGGACACTATGAAATGCCAAATGTAGCAATTAAACAGTATTGTTCAATACTAGTATTGTCGTTCCTCTGTAAATATGTAGAAAGCTCATCTGAAGTTTCCTCAACCTCGTCATCCGCAAAACGACCAAAACGAGAGACTTTTGGCCTCTTTGGTGGTACAGCCAATACATTTTCAACACTTGACCCCACCGTAGTCTGCATCATGCGTCTAGCCTCTGCATATATTTTCCCTCTTTTCGTTGGATCGCCTTCCAAGACCTTCAACGTTTTGTACCTACAATACAATTCAAAAAAATTGGAAGATCATGTAGCTATATAATCAACACACACACACACACACACACACGACTTAATTATATTATTTAACTTATTTTGTGCATAATTATGCTTACTTGGGGACCAGTGACAGCAATGTAGTGAATATCTTCGACTTTGAATTTCTCCTCGAAGTGATCAAATAGAAGTCCAGCACACTTAATAACCTCCTGGTCATAGTAATCATTAACTGTCATGATGGAAGAGAGATGATCTTTAATAGTATGGACCCACAGCGCAACTTTCTGTAAAGTTGGAACTTTCGTAGCGGAGAGAGCTTCCGAGCAATTTTTGAACGGCTCTAGTAACTCCATGACCTCATCCAACAATTTCTCGTCGATTCCATTTAGCTTCGAAAGTTGCGCCTTTTTTTTCAAAACTTGTTTAATATCCTCCATACTATCTTTTATCGATTGTAGCATAGTGAACATGGAATTCCAATGAATATTAATTTGTTGTTTCAATGTAATATCGAATTCTTTATTGTACCCTCCTCTTTTGAAATATTCCACCAGCTGCTTACACGCCTTAATCATTTTCTCTAATTTTGTCAAGTTATGTAACTGTAATTTATCCAGTCCGAAAACATTGTACGACTATATTCAAATTATGGCAGGAACACGACATTCAATGTGGCACTATATTTTTCACATTACTGCCATTGTCCGTCACAAAATACGAATCCCTTAATATATTCTGAAACTGATCAGGAAAAAAATCTGCCAAATATTGGTGATTTGTGAAAGCACTGACGCTTACTCAGTTGAGTCGAGCTTGCGCACGCACAAAGAAGAGGTTTTCGGTTCAAACACGTCATTAATGATTGAAATTGTCACTCCCAAATAAGTATTTTGAATCATTTTATCCTTCCACAAGTCTGCTGTGAACGAGGCATAATGTAAAGAGTTAACACCATTAATATTATTTACCAGTTTTTTTTAAAACGTTCGTACACTGTAGGAAGATGTTTTCTTTTGAGAACTCTCCGATCCTCAAATAAATCCTTCGATTTCACCTTACCATATTTGGCACCAATCTCAACTAGTTTGTCGGCAATTTTCAAAAATCCAACATGAGACAGAAGAAAATGGGGTCAAGTCCATAGCAAGTCCCTTCGCAACAACCTCATTAAACTTTTCAAATTCAGCCTTTGGAACTTTTCTAGTGAAATTGGAAGAAATGTCCCCACACTGGCTACTAATAGTTTTTTCTTGCTTTGATTTCCAAAGATCCATATGCTTTAACATTCCTTTCGTCCCACTTGTCGTTGAAAATATTTCCTCACAGGAATCAGAACAAGCAAATCATTCTTCTACATCATCACAAGAAACCACTTTAAAATTTGACCACACTAATGATGTACCCTTTTTATAATGAATTTAACACGCTCTGGAAAGGTTTTAATGTTCTAATTACTTCACTAATTTGTTCTGAATTTGCTGTGTCGGTGGTTCCGTCAAAGATAATGCTAAAATATTTTCTCAATTTAATTTTGCTTATAATGATGTTTCTTACTTCAGATCCACACAACAATATAAACTCATTTTGATTTCTCCAGCACAAATAGCTAATGGTGCCTGAAACTGCTTTATCAATATGTTCTTTTAATGGTGCATAGTAATTACTCAATAACTTTAACAAACCAAAGTACATTCCACTATTGTCCTCATGAATGTCATTTGAGATACCACGAAATGCAGAATTATTCTTTGCCAAAAAAAGAATTGCATCTACCATCACCTTGAGAATTTCACGGAGACTGTTCAACTGTTTGTCCAAAACTTCGTTACTAGAAAAAATAATTAAATTCTTGGAATTCCTTACGTTGAGCTTATAGCTATTTTCATTACCAGAGTGACTTCTACTGTCTTCGTGTTCTCCAATTCTGAATATGTTTTGAAAATCATTGTATCCTTTACTAATTGACCCATAATTAGCCCACGAAGGCCGTTTAGATGAATTATTATATAAACAACAGTACAAACAATGTAGTGTATTTTCCTTGTCACTGTAAAGTAGCCATTTACGACTTATTACTTTTCCAGACTTTTTGTTTGTCGACCAAAAACAATCCGAATTTGCCTTGTGTCCTTTTAAATTAGGTAGATAGTTGTCACGAGGCTGATGAGGTGGACAGTTTCTTACAATGTAGTCCTTCTGGGCCGTGTTTAGGAAGTTTGGCCACGTGCCAGGATCCTC
>WJFB01003002.1:0-15350 GCA_009870185.1 Pygmarrhopalites habei
AGCCAACTTGGTCACTCGTCACTATTGAGATACATAGGGGTCATTCGGGAGCCAACTTGGCCAGTGGTCAATATGGGGAGGTCATGTAGTCTGTCCAAAGTCATGAACATTTGGATTGGGTATATCTCTATTGGATTTTTTTTTCAAATGAAATATAGTTTTCATTACCTTTTTATTGGTGGATTTTGGGATTAGTGCTGGTCGTTGTGTCCTCCTGCCTATCTGATGAGTTGGAGTTGAGGTCATTTTGGTTGTTGATGAAGAGGTCACGTTATTGGTGGACGGAGGGGTCACACTGATGATATATGGAGGGGCCATATTGATCATGGAACTAAGGGCCACACTGATGGAAGAAGAGGTCTCATTTTCACTTGATTGAGTACCTTGTTCTATAGAGTAACGTGACCTTTTCCCACTGTGTTGAATGGGCCGAAAATGGTTGAGATGTTGGCCGTCTGACCCTGCCTGAGGTGGGTCCAATAATCTGGGAACTGCATCTCTTCGACACAACTTATAATCTTGGCTCCCAATTTGTCAGTATACTGTCAGTACGACATCCCGACTTAATAAATAATCCCGTCTACCCCCTTTGTCTCCTGTTCCACGAATACACTGACAAAAGTCACACACACAGTCCTTTTTTCAAAACTGTTTCCACTACTTTAAATAAATTGAACACTTTGAAGACTGTCCTGGTGACTGACCGAGAACTTAGCATCAAATCTGCTGTGGCAACGAATCTTCCCAATGCTGTCCATATATTTTGCTACAATCATATATTCAAAGTCAGACAAAACTCCCCGTGTATTGTTTTCAAAAATCCGTCCCACTTTTTGCACACATTTTTAAAAAAATTAAACTCCTCCCTAACTATCATTTTTTAACCAACATTTTATTACAGAGATAATTGACAGATGGACAGCATCCAGGCAGTACAGCTTATTGGACAGAAAAAAACTACATTATGATGTCAAGCAGCTTTTATGGTGTGAGTCTATTTCTATGTACGAGACATTTTTGGACGAATTCTGTGGAAATTGTGTTGCGGATGACGATGTGGACATCAGCGACGGGGTTGGCGAGGCGGGAAATTTGAAAAAGATTGTCTTCATCCTGAGCCAGTTGACGAGAAAGTACTCGAATTCTTAGAACACGAAAAAAAGGAAGAGATCCTTGGGACTCCAAATTCAAGAAATACTATTTAAAGTACTTGGATGAAGATATTCGGAAAAGTTTCAGGGGTGCAGTTGTGAAGTATGGGATCTTCAACAAATACTCTGGAGTCACCAGCAATCCAGCGTAATTTTCATTATATCAACATTGATCGAATTCCATTTGATCCAAATTGCATTTGCTCAAATTCTATTTATTTAAAACTATTTGTTATATACTCCATTAATGAAAATGTGAATTTTCTTTTATTATAGAGAATCTGTAAATGAACAACTCCAGCATTCAATTGTCGAGAACAAGAATACTACTTTGTACTCCCTTATTACAGACGTGTACAATTTTCAATCGTCACAATTGTTAGAGATTGAGAAGGGACTATGGAAATCCAAAGGGAATAATAGACTTGATCCAAAATTTGCTAAGCAAAGAGAGAAGTTGAAGCCGACTAATGCGCGAGGATCCCTTCTTGAAATTTCAAAAAGGACGCAACCTAAAGAGAGGAGTAGGATGAACGAGGATGTGAATTATCCTATAAAGAAAAAGGAAGCTTTAGATTTAGTTGGGAAAAAATTGGTGAATTTCGTGAGGAATGGAAAATGGATGGTTACTGACAAATATAACCAGGAGAAGGCGTACTTGGTGAGTCAGCCATACTTTTTTGGAAAAAATATTAATTTTGTAAATTGTAAAATTTTCAATTTTTGCTTCTTCGTTCATCACATTCAATTTTTTAAAAAATATTGGCGGAAGGAATTTTAAAAAATATAAAATATTTTATGGTTTGGTGTGATTTTTTATCAGATCGAATTTCCAGCCCAATCATGTTCTTGTGTAGCCAAATCTAGATGTATGTATGTATTGGCCGTCAATCTCTCAAATCGTGAGAAAAGTTTTTGAGGTTTTTTCACGTAAAATTTTGAAAATTTGAAATGTGACTCCTCCATTTTTTTTCTTTTAAATTCAATAAAAAAATTTCAGGAGTCGAGGGGAATCCAAATTTTGAAAATTTGAACTTTGCAAGGGAGACATCATTGACTGACGTGTACAAAGATCAAGCAAGTAAAGTGGTGGGAAAAAAGAGAGGAGGGAATCGAGTTCCTGTTGAATACGAGAATCCGGATTATATGTCCACAATTTTTTCTGAAGAAGAGGAGGTAATTTCGAATGACCACAAAGGAAAAAAGGATGACATGGATACCGCCGTTAGTGACCAAGGTAATTTAACTCAAATTTTCTTAAAATATTTTGAAGAAAATTTTTAATAAATGTCACCAAATCATATTATGATATGACAGGGACCGTGTCGACAGAGCTGCTCAATCTACCCATTGTGACAAATGATAATGCCTGGGTTCCCCTTCTCCATTTGGTTCGCTAAGGGTCACACTTCATGACCTGAAGACACTTCAGGAAAATGTCAGTCCAGACGAAATACCCTTTCTCTCTAGTGCCATTCGAGGCAAGAAGTACACCCCATTCATTGAGAAGTGGATAAACGACATTATTGTCGATGCCTACTTAGAGAAAAGTACCATTGTAACTCGAATCAAGTTTCTTTCATGTCAAGAAATGAATTCGCTTTTTAATGATACCCCACAAAAAAGGAGCACTGTGGAGAACTGGTCAAATGTAACTCATCTCTCTGATCATTGGTGCTTGGCAGTAGCAGACTTCAGGAGGAAGAGCGTGTATTGTAAGTTTTGACTAAGATAATTACATGATGAAATTCAAGACTTCAAAAACTTTTTTTAAAATAAATTGAAAACAATGTTGGATTGACTTAGATTTTAATTCAAAAAATCCAACGTGGAAATTGGACAAAAAGAGACACAAAATACTTGTTGGATTTTTGAACGACTGTTTGAAAGTATCCAACAGTTCATGGCCCAAGGAGAATGTACTGTCCTGTCAACAAAAGCCTGAAGACTACACAAACTGTGGTAAGTGTAAAAAGTGTATTTTGTGGCCATGTCAGTTTTTAAACGATTCCTTCAAGTTACAAATATAATTAAAGTATAATTCTCAAAATTACAGGAATCATTATCCTCGCTATTGCGAAGTCATTTAGCAAAGGCCATCCAATCCCTCAATTTGTGAATTTCACAAATTTTCGTCAGGACATTCTGAAGGAAATTGTAGGCGGGTGTGAACTTTTTAGAAGCATCCTTGATCGAGACAACAATGTGAGGTGTGCAGGCTTCACATTCCCATCGGATTAAAAAAAGAAAATGACCACAGGCTGGTCAAATGCCAAATGTAAGTATAGAAGTTCAGTTTTTCTTCAATTAAATGGGTTTTTGTAAAATATGTAATAAATGAAAATGTGAGAAATAATTAAAAATTAACTACATATCTTTTTGCACAGATGTCAGACATGGCGCCATCGGAAGTGCATGAAGACGTCAACAACTGGAGAAGAAAAATCTGGACAGTACATATGCAAAGAAATTAAGTTTTAGCTGAAGTTCAAATTCACAAATTATTGGCGTGGATGTTTATAGCATGATATTAGTTCGATGTACTATATAGAGCTATTTGGTGTGGTAGTAGTGGTTTCACATTTCTGTGCTAGTTTTAATTATAGTTGGTTCAATATCATTTCTTGGTAAAAAATGTGTTTGTTTTTATTTCAATTTGTTAACGCAATAAAAATGAATGCACTTAGAATCCCACGTATTATTAGGTCAGTATTCAGTGAGATTTATTTTTTGGGGAAGAAAAGCCGGTAAAAGTGCATGGAATGATGGATTGAGGGTGGAATGATGGAATGAGGGTAGGAGTGGCCTTTATGTTGGTTTTGTATTGGAATGATGGAATGATAAGTGGAATGGGTTTTAGTGAGGCCCAAGATAACCCTAGGACTTCATTAAGAACAGCCGAAAGAATGATCCAGCCGAGTAGATCCACCATCTCAAAATATTTGAGGAGACACAGATTTCGTCCCTACATTCCACGTAGCTGTCAAGAGTTGAAGCCTGGGGATTATGCGAGAAAGCGAGTTTTCAACGAGACACCCTGTATATAGACAATTTAATTGTCACAATTGGTATTATTATGATAATATTATGTCATGAGAAGGCTGAGCCAGAAGTTCAGGTATCCACCTAAATTATCCAATTAAAATAACCTGAATAAACTTTATTCAATAAAGTCATTAAATAATGTACTGGGTGGGGGTCAAAGCGGGGGACTTCCACACTCTCGAGCGACAGTCCACCCTCATCTTCCTCGGTTTTATTACAGACAAAACGGTCACCCTCCTCGTCACGTTCCACTTTTAACATCTCGAACTTCAGTCGACTTGTACACTGATATGTAGTTTGTAAACCGGATAAAGTATCAATTATGCTAAAGAAACTGAACTTAATTTACTAAGTAGTTTCTCCACTTTATTAGAACAATCTGTCATCCAGTGGCCATCTATGTAAGTGGAATTTCATCTGCGGATTGAGGAGTTTTCTGACAGTTTCTTCCCTTTTTGGAATTTATGAAAATCAACCATTTCTGAGAAGCGGCCGTACTGAGCTAACCGGGCGCTGTGGTTAATGGTTAGCTTTTTGATGTATTTGAGCCTCAACTTGTTTTTCTCGTCGACCTCGGGTCAAATTGATATCCTCCATACACACACATCCTCATTCATCCAGGAAATTTGCAGAGTCAACACAAAAAAACATCAAGAAAGGACTTGCCTTCCACACACACATTCATCATTGAAAATTTCCACTCGCATATAAAATTCAACAGTTGACAATTTAGACAAGAGACATTTATTTAATACAACTTGAACGACCTTCAATCAGACAAATAATTCACACATTGTTTGTATAAAATACCATATCATGACAACATTGCATCTGTACTTTCTCTCCAATTAAGCTTTGTTTCCATTTCAGCCTTTTCGCCCGGAATCTCTAAACAACAAAACTTACTGGAGAAGTAGTAAAGAGAGTGGAGAATGAAGGGCCTTGGTTTCTTTCAGTTCACATGACGGAAGGAGAGTTGGGAGTCTGAATGCATTCCTCTTGGCTAAGCACTTCGTCATTTTTGAACTGGATCATGACCAGCAAAAATGTCAGGACTGACCCACACACCTAAAATTATAGAATTCACTATAGAAAAACAGAATACAAAATTCCATTGCATATCAAGACAATCAATATAGTTCTTACGGTCGTGATAAATTGTTTATTGACTTCAAAATAGTCAGCAGCAGTCAGTTTAATGGACAACGTAGCCATGTCACACTTAAAATCGTGGATCTGGAATAAATCATTACAAATCCTCTTTTAAAAATAATTTTAAATAAATAATCCAGTCATAGTCCATAATCCAGTAATAATAGTTATACTTTGCTCTGAATCCTCGGAGACAATCCAAAATAAGGAACATCCTTCAAAATCCTCAAGGGCGTCTTTGACTTCTCGCCCCAACAAACAATTTTTTTATTTAAAAAAAGTACTGAATTAAATCAAAAGTTTGTTTATTCAAAATCTAAAGCCACTCACATCAATCATATGTTAAATTAGTGACAAACCTCATTGACCATCCTTGTCGTGATGACAGACAACCAATAAAAAAATCCAAAGTTGACCACAATTTCCCCCGCCGAGTCAAAAGTCCCATCAAAACTGAATGCCTTATTACTCTGCCCTACAAACATATAAATGAGATCCGACAACAAAAGGAAAGAATTTGCCAAGACAGAGCCACTCAAAATTATGACTTCGATAAAAATTGAAATCCCGTAGAATGAACTCAGAGCTGTCGTCACATCCTCACATGACCCATAACAGTCCTTCAAATAATTCAGTTGACCTTCGACCTCTTCATCCCTTCCACTCTCCCCCAGTGCCATCATCGACATGGACGTACTATTATTCCCCATCATCATCATCGCTCCTACTCTCCCATTTCTATTTCGTGACCTCGGGTCATTCGGGTCATGACCTCTCCCATGTTTCCCAGCAATCTTCAACTTGTCCACAACTGACCTCAACTCCTCATTCAAACCTTTCAAACAGATTTCGAGGGTCAGGACAAAGAATCCTAGGAAACTGCTCACTAGAACATGACTCAACATTGAAAAATCCCAAAGGATATAACCACAGGCCAACAGGTAAAATTGCCATTGAGTTGCAAATCTGTATTTCTCCAGGAGGACTGGATAAAGGTTATCCATTTTCATAGAAAATACAATGAGTTCGTTGGAAATGAGAGCGAACATGTAAAAGAGGACAACTCTTGAACTGTATTTCTCCAGTACTTTCAATCTTTTGTAATCCTTTCCATGAAGATTGACCACAGATTTTTGAATGGTCATGGACAACAGGGACCATATGGCAGGTAAGTGATGAGCTACACTTTGACCCAAAAGAATGTGTGTGAGAAACCCTAGAATGTGAACTGCTTTCAAACCAGTAATTGCAATCAATTCTGTTGGTGAAGAGGCAGCGGAATTGTCCTCAATTATCATGACCAAGTTGAGTGGAGTGAACTGAAAGGTCGTGTACAGTAAGGTCAGGATGAAGAGAATGGAGTACAATTTTGAAATTGACAAAGTTGAGTAAGTTACTCGACCTCCGCGGATTGTGACAGGGAGGAGACCAAGAATTGTACTGAGGAGGGTCAAGTAAAATCCATGTGACATGAGGATTTGGGATCCGTCAGAAATGTCCAGACTTTCATTTGGCTCAGTCCATCCTGACCTTTCGGGTCTCGTATCCAACGAGGTGGGCATTTCAATGTCAATGTGTGACACATCCGGGTTTTGATTACTGGTTTGGGCGTTCTTCGTCTTACGCCACATTTTGATATTTCAGTTCACTGAATTTAATTTAGTACTTTTTTGCAGAAAAAATTGGTGAAGAAATTCAGTGAATTTTTTTTAGTACAGATGGAAAACTTCGGGTAATTGCGTATAAGGAAATAATAATTGCGACTAAAATAAATAGTTCAAAGTATCAATGAGTAATTCAATTCCTGTAATTGACACGGGGATAATGTGAGGACCTTTTTCTGTGATGTATCCGATTCGGGGATTCGTAATCTCACCGATTGGGAAACAATTACATAAAAATGGAGACGGCAAATTCTTTTTGAAGGGAGAAAACCAGCTGTCACGATTTGGTCATGTTTTGAGATATTTTTTTTGTTAATGGACTTGAGTGCAATAAATTCGTGCAATAAACTTTTCAATGTGAAGGTCAAATGATAAACAAAGAATGAATTGTCCCAAAAATACATTCGATTGATATCAAATCTGCCATCTAAATACTGGACGTTTATTTTTCAGTTTATGTTTAAATACTGCCAATTTAATTCATTGACTTCGGAAATCACGATTTAGTATGTAAATAAATATTTTGACAATCAACTTAATTTGGACACGGGGAAAAACAATTTTTTCAGTACTTTTTTAACCTACTCTGATTGGTGATCTGGCAGAGGGTCTAACAGTTGTGGATGTTGATGCGGTGGTTGTACTTGTTGTTGGTGTAGTTGTTGTTGTTGTTGTTGAGGTGGATGTTGTTGGAGTTGAACATCTTCTTGTTAAAATTTCCCAACCTGTACAAAAGGTCACTGTGACTTGTCTCTCCTCTCGGCTGTCACTTCCTTCTGGCTCCTACAGTAAAAATCATTTATAAAATCCATATATCCAATGATGTACCGAAAAACAAATAAAATAAATTTTTGTTCAAATTAAAAATATTTTTTAAAAAAAAGAATTACAGCAGGAGCTCCCATGACTCCAAAAACAATGCAGAGCAAGACGAAGGTCAGTTTGGAGGTCATTCTTCCTTCTCGGGGTAATTGTTGTATTTTTACAAAAAGGATTTTGATACTACTACGATATGATACTTGGATATGAACGGATGGATAATGATTTTCTATTTATACGAGGTGGAATTGCGCAATTTAGGAATTGTGGGAATTTTTCTGTTCATGTATAAACTTGTCGTCACATTTTACTGACATGGCACAATATAATTGCTCAGCCTAATTAGGATTACATTGTAATAATGCACATTCACATTAATTTGGAAATCCAGTCAACAGTAATGGCTGAATGTAGATTAACATAATAGGTCATCTGAGGTCAGGATCAAAATCCCTTTCTCTCTCTATCTCGTTTGTTCTACAGAAATATCAGGTGACACAACGAATGAGACTCACTTACTATAATTAATCTGAGTATCTCGTCATCATCATTATCGTATGATTATTTTAGTACACAAATTGAAACTTTCATCCTCATAATCAATTACGAGGAAAATTTGTTTTGTTCACGGAAGTATGGCTGGAGTTTGGGACAGTCATTATATGACATTTGGGGAAATTGCAGTATTGCAAGACAGTCAACCTAATAAAAATGAATGAATGAGTAGAGAGTACTGTAGATTTTGCCTGGACACAATGCTAAGTAAGTAAATGGGTGTGTGTATGTGTGTCATAGATCATGATAATCGCAGTAAAAGTTGACACAATTCAGTACATCTTTAGTCTGTCACATCCATTATAATAAATCATGTGTGGATATACAAAGTGGTAAATATTACAGGCGTAGTTGCTAAACTTCATGGAATCAAAACTTGAACGTCAATTGACACAGACTTATGTACATGACCAACGTTTTCTTCGTGAAGAGAGACATAATGTCTATTTATTACTTTTTGGCGTCGAAGTAAAAATTGAGTCTCTCAATTTGAGAGAATACAAAGTATAAGACTATAATATGTATATAACAGTAAAAGGAGACAATCTACAAACTAAACAGTCTTTATCCCCTTGTCGAAAAGGTGTGAATATATTCTCTCTTCTTGTTAAATACTATTCTGTCATTCCTCAAAAAATTATTTATTTAATTCTCAACTGTTCCCAAATGTCGTGTAAGTAGGACAATGGGCAGTCCATGGTCCTTATCCAAATGAATAGCCAAATCCTTTTGTGAATCTCCCGAAAAATCATACGTTGTGATTTTACATTTTCCCAACATCACATCTTCATTTTGTCCACAAATCTCGACATGTCGATCCAGGATTGTCTCCGTCTCTTTCATATGGTAATCAAATTGGACAGGAGTAACATCCTCGCTCTCTAATTACATCAAAATCCATTTTAAAAATAAATTGAGGTAAATTATTTTGTCACTTAAAACACCTACCACTCAAATTTTTAGTGATATACTTACCATGATCCATAGTTGATTGTTTACTCGTATCATCCACAATTACAGTCTCCACAGGATCGGAAGGGAAGACATCACTATTCTCTTGTTGTTGTTGTTCCTGTTTTTTGAGCATGTACAAATGTAGAGCCGAGGTTTGATGTTGAATCAGGTTATGACGTTCAAAATGATGAGTATTACAAACAGGACAATGGAACGGTCTTTCCTTGGTATGTGCCCTCCGGATGTGAACGGCGAGTTTGTAAGAATCTGTACATCTCTTCCCACATGTGGAACAAGTGTGGCGACCACTCTTAACATTATTTGACCTCCTTTCTCTCGTTGACAATTTATTTTTGATGTTCCTTTCACTGTCCAGATTCTTCCTCTTTTCTTTTATGGGTTTATCTGTGGTTTCCACGGGTACTGACGGTCCCATGAGTTTTGAAATGAGCACTCCGAGTTGAGGGGAACATGAATGATTTTTCACAGCCATACCAGGGACAAATGTAAGGATTAAAATTGACATGGAGTTTGAGATGTTGGTACATACTTGATTTCAGTAGACCTCCCTTATCACACGCGGGACAAGACCAAGAACGGCCTAATTAGTTATTTTCACTTGTGGAGGGGATGTGGGTACGGAGATGTTGGAATAAATTTGACGGGGATGAAGTCGCACTCGGTGTCTTCCCCTCTTCACAAAGTGGACAATCCTTGAGGATGATGTTGCGATTTAGGCTTGACTTGTATGGTTTTCGAGGTCTTGGCTTTGGTTTTTGCGAATGAGAGGTGGAGAAATGCTTTTCTCCTGTGTTTAAAAAGGAGCCGTCTACATTTTGCGAAAGAGTAGAAATATTATTGTTTGAAACTGTAAATAAAATTGTCAACTTCAACATTTTTTTCAAAAAAAATTATATTGGCAAAAATTCGACAACAATAAAAAAATGTCTGTGATTTTCATACCTTCGATCCATTCTATACGATCTTCGTCATCTTCATCAAACTTTTTCAGTTTGGGCATTCTTGGAGAACCCCCGGTCAAGTCTATTTTTCTCTTTCCCTGGGTAGTAAAAAATGGACGAGCTTGGATATTAGTGGATTTTTTCAGAATATTGGGAATAAATTTGCTTGAGACACTTGAAGTTTGGCACTGCTTGACATTTGGAGTGGTCGATGGATTTGGGCAGACATTTTTCAGATTTGAATGAACTTGGAAGATTTTTTGGGAGAGGGACGAACCATTGACTCGTCGTCGATTAAAAGTATCATAGGTTCTGTAGAAGGAATTGAGCAGGTCAAAGCAGGATTGACAAAGCTTGAGTTCTTTCAAAATTTTATGGCCGTGTCCACAGTTGTACAAAGTTTCCAGTGCACTTTCTACAGTGGTCTTTTTTGAATACTTTGGATATATTTTCGAGGTTGTTGAATGAATGGATTCAAGTTCAATTTGTTGAGTATCAATCGTTAGACGGAACAGGACGGAACAGTTGGCACAAGAAATTAGCACCTTCTCGTTCCATATTGTATTATTATTATTATTGTTGTTATTATTGTTTGCTATCTCATCTGACTCAACTCTCGTATTTTGATCATTGACTACTCGTACTTCGATACCTCCTGTATCAACTTGTAGTTGTTCCATTCTCAAACTTACTCAGGGCAGGAACTGTCCATAGATCTGACGAGTGACAGAGAAAGAAAGAAACTATTAATATTATTACAAAATAGGATTTTTTAAAATTACCTAATAGTTAAGTACTTACTTACCGAATGATTACTAAAAAATTCATCTCGCCTTGACACTGGAGAAGGAGATGAGTTGTATTCGACCTATATAAAACCACAACAATTTTTTAAAAATTCACACACACGAAATCCTAAACACACAAACACACATTACAAGAATTTACTTATACCTACCTCATGATCACACAAACTCGTTTCAGGCTCAGGCAAAAGAGTTGTTGGATACATTTCCTGCTGAAGAATGATTTTAAATTAGTTTCTGTATTTCGAGAACAAAGTTATAGTTACACAATAATTAACAACATTCATAGTAAATTCGAATAAAATATTTTACCAGACAACTACCGTACAACAGCTTCTTCTCGATTAAGAGGGAGAATATATTGGTCCTGTAAAAAAATGACAGAAAGGTATTATAGGTATTTACATGAAACACAATTACTACAAATTCTTTTTCTATTACTACACCCTGTAGTCTAAAGGTAAGGTAATGAAATGAATATACCAAATTATTAAAAACGACGTCCGCTGATACTGGAATTGAGCTATTTTCATTTTCATCCTGCAGAGTTTACAAATATTTTGTACACGACATTTAATATACAAATCCAGTGAAGGGTACATAATGAGATACTTAGGTCATATTTAAATCATACCAAATTGTTGTACTGTTCTTCTATCCCATCCTTCTCCTCTTTCATTATTGTCTTATAATTGTCGTACGCAATCACATTTGACTCAAATCCCGTGTCTGCATTTAAAGTACACATGTTGGTATTTCCTGTCGTATCAACTTGTGGTTGTTCCACTCTGGAAAGACCTGAAACAAGTTACATTTTTGTAAAAATAAAAGAATCCAAAGCACACAAAAACAACGTGCACACACAAAAGTCAAGATTTTGGGGTACAAAATTTAGCATGAAAAACGTGTGTAAAGAATGAAAATTTGTAATATTCACATACCCAATAAACAGGAGAAGACGACGTGACAAAAATAAAATTGTGTCACCTCTGCAGATAGTCAATTTAATTGTCTTAAAAGTTAACTCTATTTTGGAAAATTTTCTTCAAAATCTGTTACCCACCCAAGGAAGTCTTTGAGTGACGAAAACTTGTACCATAAAAATACCTACCTTGAACTTTGACTTTTCTTCTCACATAAAAAGGAAAATAAATAATCAAGACTATGGATGACATAAAGTGACAAATTGCAATGAAGAATTTCCATATCAGTCTTGTATGTCACACACACACATGTAAAATAAGTTTGAGCTATCTAGACATGTTTTTATAGTCCTGACTCAACATTACTCTAATAATTTATGAACAAAGCTCAGCTTTCATAAGGAAAGGCGAGTCAGCTACTCGAGTAATTAAACTTGATCTCTTCTAATAATTCATGGAGAGAGAAATAGCATGGTCATCTTTGCAACTCAAAAGCCTTCTTAGTAAGAGAGTTAATCGTAATTCAAACCATCATAATTTGCCTTTATTTCAGTGTGAAATTTACACAGATTAAATTAATTATTAAGGATCAGTTTGATAGTCTAATTAAGAATCAGTTTGATAGTCTAATTAAGGATCAGTTTGATAGTCTAATTACATTGGAAGGGGGAGGGGGTTACCAGATTCTCACAGTACATAATTTAAGTTCATGTTTGTAAATATGTATGGGAATGGGCATTGCCCATTGGGGAATAAATGAATAAAGTATGACTAGGGCAACCGGAATTATGCCTTTTTTCGAAAAATATTATGCTCCGAAACTTCAAAATTATGTTTTTTATGCTCTTTAAAATTTTTCGATTTTCATGCAAAATAAACGGATTTTACGGGGTAGATTAATTTATGTTCCACAGAAGTGGATAAAATTTCTGGCAACCTGCTGAGCCGGTCTAAAAAAACCTCTTTTTCTACTGTGATTTTTCAGTGATATTCACAAAAAAGTACTGAAAACACAAATAAAATGGAATTTTTTTTGTAAAAACCCAAATTTTTCTCAAATTGTCTCAAATTATGCTCTTTTATGCTTTCCTCTCGAAATTATGCTTTTTATGCCTTTTATGCTTTTTTTTCTGACGGTTTTTGCATCACCAAGACCTGGGTAGCAACCGCCACTTTAGCCGAAAGTGACCTGGGCATCAACAAAAATTATGCGAAAGCATCGTTTCGGTTGCCCTAAGTACGACCAATAAACCTTCTAATTCACATCATTTTCACGTACACTAATTTTTGTCTCTCCAACAATTTCTTCCCTATTCGACATTTTTGTTAGAGTGTCTCCATTACATAGAGGCTGAGCCTCTGGGACTCCCTGTCAAGTCTAACTGTGAGGTCCGATATGGTTTGAATAATTTGTAACATAATTTTCTCTCTTCCTAACTTTAATTGTGAACAATCCCTTCTACCTTTCATCATCAATGAAAATATAATTTTTTTTAAAAAATCAATTTCTTTGTCAATCCATGTAGATCACCTTGAGTACCTCCAACCCTCATGGAGGCAGGAAATCAAAAAAAGACGAGAGAGAGGAGTAAAGAGAAAGATGGAGACAAACGATTCAAAACTGAAAGCAAGGGCTCCCTCTACGATCACATTCGGTCTCACACTAAAGAACTCGAACGACCCTTCAAGTGTCCCTACCCTCACTGCCAGTACTCTGCCACTCAACTGAAGCACATAAAACAACACGAGGTGGTGCACACGGGAGTGAAGAACTTGAGAAGTTCCCTCTGCCCAAAATCATTCGGATTGAAAGGATCTTTGGACAGACACATGAAGACTCAAAGCCCTTCAAGTGTCCCCTCTGTCCTTACAAGGCCAAGCGGAAGGACATTAAAATTCATATGGCCCTCGTCCACTCAGAGGAGAAACCTTTCCCATGTAATCTCTGTCCCTTCAAAACAAAGACGACAAGCCATTTGAATAGACACTTGAAGACGCACACTGGAGAAAAGCCCCATGCATGTCCTCACTGCCCCTACAGGTCCATCACAGTGGGTCACTTGAAGGTCCACTTGAGGAGTCACACGGGAGAGAAACCTTTCGTTTGCCAATTTTCCAACTACATGACAGCTCGTTATGCTGCCTTGCGTAGACACATTGCTAGTTGTCATACTGGCGAAAAATATTTCTACTGCAAAATTTGTGAATATTCTTGTGTCGAAAAGAGAGACCTTGACAGACACATACGCACACACACGGGGGAGAAGCCCTTCAAGTGTCCAAACTGTCCCTATTCCAGTGCACGAAAATTCGCCTTGAGCCTTCACATCCGAAAGAAACATACCCGGGAGATTTTGTTGGAGTGTCTTCATTGCAACTACACAACTGCTAACTCGAGTAGTCTTAATCAACATAGAAAATGCATTGGGAAGGGTGTGAGTGAGGTGAAGGAGATGCCATGGAGGGATGAAGGCCATTCGTGTAGATTCAGGGATTGTGAGTTCTCAAGTAGAAACCTCAGAGAGTTGGCCAGTCACAATGAAACTCGACATAAAATTCCGCTCATCTTTTTGCAAAATGTTAATCTCATTTCATTACTTTAATTTGACATATTGATAGATACGCCGTGATACGGTGTATTATTGTTAGAATGAAGAGATATTATTAAGGAGAGAAGGACTGTTACTGTATGATAGGATCTGGATCCATAGGATTTACTAAAGGAATTTTATTATGAAGCTGGAGAATACAGGTGTGTATTCTCAGATGAAGAGAAAGGGGACACAACACACAAGTTAAGATAATATCTAAACACAGTAGAACTTTATTTCACTTGTTGAAAGTAAAACACAAAATAATAATGAAATGATAACTTGTAAACTGGACAAGTAATAATGGAAGAGAGGCTAGGAAGCGGAGATCCTGCGACTGCTCTTGATGAGTGTTGATGGCTCACTGTGGAAGGACAGTGAGAATTGTTGAGTTGAAGAAGCTACGAGAGTAGCTCGATGAATAGAGTAATGAGTGTTATCTAGTTGAGCTATATACACTATAGTACATAATACAGAGTGGGGAGAAACTTTGTATACCACACAAACTCCCATTTAGCTATACCTATCAAAATGAGTATGTATCTGATAGGTATAGAATAGTGCCTACAAGAGGAGGAGGACAAGTCCAGAAAAGAGGGTACCAAAAACACGTGCACACTTGTGTTTATTTTTGTTTGCTTCTCTCTCTCTCCCTCTGTCTTTTCCGTCTTTACGTTTTTAATCGGAACAAAGGGCCCCTATTAAGGGGACATGAACATTTCAAAAAT
>WJFB01003003.1:0-15349 GCA_009870185.1 Pygmarrhopalites habei
ACTCAAACAAATTAAAGACGCAAAAAGTGTTTGAAATCACTTTTTACGTCGGATAGACTTGTTTCTGATGCAAAAAACCCGGGTACTGGCGAGGTCACTTTGGTGACCTCTGGAGGTCACACGAGGTAAAAGGAAAAAATGCTATGGAGGTATGACCCCTGAGAGCTTAAATCCCGAGTTTCAGCCAAATCCACTGAAGGCATTCGGCTGCAGCCCGTTTTGAAGGAAATATACAATTAAACATATTAAGGGTCATATAAAGGGTCACTTGACCTTTTGTCCAAAAACAGCCAAGTTGTTTTCTTAGAACATTATTACGAACGTGTTCACTTATTTTCAAGTCCTAACTCGAAAAAAAATTCTGAACTGGCAGAAAACTGGGAGAGTGACTCATATATATGATAGTAGTTTGTGTCTTTGTATGTGTGAATGTGTGATACTTGTACAGAGTAAGAAATCTGGACGACGAAGAGGAGGAGGGGAAGCACAGGCCTTATTTTGTGTAGAGTACTTACTTATTGTAGAGTCCGTTAGTGCTAGTTAACTTTCAAGTTCAAATATTCCAAGAGCGTGAGGATAATGGCTGACAAAGGGCAAGCTTGTGAAAATGAGGAAAATATAAGTAATAATTTCAGTTCTTACACGAATACACGAAATAATCTTGGAGAGCACTACAACTCAGTAAAATCAGCCATACATGTGGATAATGAGAAAGAAGAAACTTGGCTCAAGCAGAAGGGGTTACAGGTACTGTTGTAAACTGAATAAAAAAACTTTTTTTCCCTAAATGAACTTGTGTGTTTGTGTGTGAAGGTATGTGTGACAAGTGAGAGTGTGTATGCAATCTCTTCATAATTCCATGCTAAATAAATTTAAATGTTTTAATGTTGAAGATTAAGGTGATGCCAAGAAATCAAGAGTCACTGTTTCGTGCAATCGCTGAAAAGATATTTTTCTCACAAACAAATTGGGAGAAATTGAAAAACCAATGTTTAAAGTATCTATCTGATAGACGACCAATATATGAGAAGGTAAAAAAATGAATGTTAAGTTGAGAGATTCAAATTATAAATATTTTGAACTTGATCTAAATTCTCTCTCTAATAGAGAGTCTCCATGCAATCATAATTAGTAATATACAATTATAATGATAGTTCCTTTAATACAAAATGTACAGAGAGTTCGACTTGCTTACGCTCGAGAAATGAATGCCAAACCATTCGGTCAACTGGACCGAGACATTTATGAATTTGGCAGAGTTTGTGGGAAGGTAAAAAAAACTTTGTTTCCCTTAATGCAAAAATGCTGTACTATATAACTGTACAATATAGAATAATATATCATGTGTGAATGTGACGTGCACATATGACTGTATTTGTAGAGTCAGAATTGAAATATTCAATTAATGTGGATTTTTAACACGACAATATTTTGTTATCTACATGTAATTAAATTATCTATGACGTAGGAACCCGTAACACCGTGGCATGCTTACATGTAAGTTGAAAAGGGGTTCTAAAATTTCCATTCATGTACACAATAAATAGACAAGTTTTTGTTGACAAATGACATGTCATATGGAATTAGGTATCGGTTGACAAATGGATCGAATGTCGCAGGGATTATAGAGATAGCTGCCATTAGTGGTCTTCACAAGTAAGAGTCAACAATTTAGTCATTATTATTTTACGGGGGATTATGTAATAATCCTACAATGTACAGTGTCAATGTTGTTTACAAAATGTCTCTCTCTCAGGTGTAATATATCTCTTTATCGAGCCATCCCGTCTACGCCACTCGTATTTGGGAAATATGAGACAGATGAGTCTAGGAATATTAAACTCTTGAATTTTTATGGCAGTAATCATTATGATCTTTTGATTCCGGCCAACTCGTCTTCAATTAAAACAGCAGCTTTATGTCAATGTAAGTTAAATGATGTACACCTTTTTTGTTGAAAGTAACATATGTATGCATATGTATGTTCAACGCAATTTCAACCCCATTCTAATAGCCATTGTCTATGAAATGCTTTATGATGAAGTGTTTGGGATGAGAAACAGGTGAGATGATGAATTTTATTACATATCATTTTTTTTTTTTTAAAAATACATATTTAATTATTCCACACAGGAAAGAAAGAGAAATTTAAAACGTTAATCTTTATTTTGTACACTTTACAGTCTTGCAGCATCTGCTGTAGTTTTAGGGAATGCCAAGCTGAGTAAATTTGATGATCGTGAAGATTCAAGGAGAAAAAGATCTTTGAGCAGAATTGAAGAGTAAGTTAATTATGAAAGTTTTCAGTCACAATAAAATCATAATACAGTGTAATGTACTTATGTCATAGCAGAGCGATAGACTGGTAAAAAAAATATTTTTGTGTATTTACACACACACACGCACTGAACTTTCATTGTTATGCATTATTGTACAGTTCTAAACGTAACTTTCAACAATGTTATTTATTTTTAATTTTTTTAAAGGGACGAACCGGATGCTTTGAAACAGTTGAAGAATGATCACTTGCCATTTCCACTGAAAGTTGCAAAAAGTAAATTTACAATTTAATATATTTTAGTGGTGTACGGGAAAGTCCTCATTCTCATCATGAATATGTATGATTTCTACACTTAATGTTAATACATGATTGATTTAAAACATAATTATAGGTATTGATCCCTCCACATATCGAGAAGCAACTCTAGACAGCCCAGCACGTAAACCTCTATAAATATTCTATTATATACAATTTCGTGAACTGAATAATAACACTATATGAAAAGAAAGACAGACGTTGATGAAATTATGATGATAAGAAGAAAATAGTATATACAAAAGATTTATAGATTATCACAAATCTTAACTTGAACTAATAGTATTACTGAAATGTAACAAGTTTATTAATAATGATATAGCTCATGCATAATTTTCAAAGCTAGTACTATTTTGAGAATACAATTAGTAAGTTGTAAGTCGTTAGTATTTATTACTTAGTTTCTTAGCTACTTAGTTTTGTACTTAGTCTTAATAGTAATTATTTGGAAATACCATGTACTTGAATGTACCATACTTTTATGCATGAGATGAGTCATATGAAGAAGGAGAAGAATCACCAAAATTAACATTATTCCTACTATAAACTTAACTTTACTGAAATTAAATAAATAAATAAATGTAATTTGCAAAAATAAGTAACTGGAAAATTAACATGAACACTGATTAATTTTGTCATTGTAAAATCTATTTTTAATGCAACAATTAATTTATATACAACTTACATTTAATTAGAACTGCTATGTACGTTGTTACGTACTTTCAGATTGCCCTGTTTTCGTTTCAACTGAGTGAATAACTTATTTTATTTATACAACCATAATAACAAGACCAACTCCCCAGGTGCATGTTCACTGCAAATTATACTAAACTTAAAGTACATGTCTGTTTAGGTACAAATAATTATTATAACAAAGCGTTGAAAGTAAAAGTACAACCAATGCATTTTGATATAGTCTCTCTCTCCAAGACATAAAACTCACCAAGGCCATATAGTTCTCTCTCTACTAAATACATGTTATACTTTTTAGTTTCAAAATTCTTAAAATGTATAAAATCTCTCTCTCTCTCTCTCTCTATCAGTTTTTACAGTACTTGGATTCCCAGTGGAGATTTTCTACACACAACACACACACATGCTTAAAATATTTAATCAAAAAAAATATATAGAGCTACTCTGTGGTAAGAGGAACAAAATTTGTTCAACAACAACAACAAATGGTGGTGGTGGTTGTGATTGAATGAGGAAGTTCTTTTTAGCTATGGTTAAGTCCGTATATGATATTTATATGGGGAATGAGGGCAAAGAAGTCTTATCGTTTTGATTTCAAAAAACTACACCACACATGATAATAGCACATGCACACACAACAAGATAGAAGAAGCTCTGAATTTGATACACAAGTCTCAAAAAATGTCTAATAATAGTAAACTTTCCACCAACAATAAAAAAACAAAATCCCACTCTCCACCTTTGTGTCATCTCTTCTTCCCCCATTCATTCTTCATTCTGATTCCTCTTTCCCACATCCATTAAAAGTGCAAAGTGGGGGGGAACACCTTTGTGTTGACATACTGTGAAAATAATTACAATAATTGTATCATGTGTCAGTGTTTGCGTGTGTGACATGTGTGTGTGTGTTGCCTGAAATTACCATAATAGAAAAGTAGACAAGGAAGATGTTCTCCTCAATGTTATACTGTGTGAATCAGACCATCATAAAAATGACACATAAGTAAAAAATTAAAATGTTAAAATCAATTTGGACTTTTAGGATGATTCAGCACGCTTTGGTATAATGCAATTGAAATTTAATGAGAATATCTATTTAATGTGAGCCTATAAATATTCATTCATACGAAGAAAAGAAGAGGAGAGAGAGAGAGAGAGAGAAAATCTTACAATTTTTTCAGAATGATTCCTTCCACTATAAAATTTGCAATAGACAAGCGATTGTTTAGTTTGTCTCATTGGCAAGTTCAGGCTGATATGTTTTGATGCATGAAACTCAATAGGAATACAGAAATATAAATAAGGATGTGTAGAAGGCATGAAGCGTTCAAGATACATATACATTAGTAGTGTCAGTCATGTATTGAATGGAAAGAGAAGCTTCAAAACTTTTATGTCACCTCTTATCCTTACCTTAATAATAATAGCATAACTAGAGTAGAAAAAGCACACACACTCTTAATTATTGTACTCTGGCATCAAGTTTTTACAGCTACACATAAACGAAAAGGCAAATTGAGATTGCAAATAACATTTATGTATTAGAGAGAGAGAGAAGACCAAACTTAAACTAGTGGACAATATAACATATGTTTGTGTGTGTATTAGACTATAGTAGAGTATCAATCAAGTACGCTCACAAACAAAAGGAATATTTTTATTATTATGAACGACGTATGCTCTGCTGTACGATTTTTATTATATTGTTGGATCTTCTCGTATATACGACGACTACTTGGCTTACTTTATGTATGTATATCCTTCTGTCTTAAATGTACTTTACTATTAACTGACTCATGAGAAAGTTGATTTACATGAAGACTGATGGAGGATACATAAATACACAGTATATACCTCTCCGTGTTACGTACATACCTTCAATTAATAGGCAACAGGTAGAATAGAGGTGAAGTAGATAGAACAGACGGTTGCCTCAAGGAGAGAGAGAGTAAAGTAGAATTCCATACTTCAACTTGTGTCGAGTATATAGATTTTTTTTCAAATTTTATTTTTAGTTGACGGTTCCACATTTTTTTTTACAAAAAAATAATTTTGATTCCAATCATAGTGTAGTGTTTGTGACAGTCTAAACGAGTCAACAAGTGGCCAATCATTCCGTCTTTCATCCTGTGATTTATTTTATATTTTTGTGTTTTTTTGTTTTTCTTCGCGACCGTCAATTTTTCATTTTAAAAAAGGGTTGTGTTTTGTTTCATAAATTCTACTAATTTATGTGTGTGAGAACAACGTATTTCATTCTAGGTGACCATTAACTAGAATGAAAATGGGGAAGTCTGTGAGAATGAATTTTTGACAAAATATTATTTTACGCAATGTACGAATCCACATTGAAGAAAGAAAACAGAAATGTTACAAGAACGGATGGGAGATTTCCAGGGAACAAAAAGAATCGTCAAAATAATAACCTCACACAAATTTATTGTTCATATTTTAACTTTGATTGTAGTACAATGGTGCCTTTTGGTAAGAGTTCCTACTTTAATTTTTCTTTGTTATCAATTTGTTCATTAAAATAGTTTCAAAAAATAGCCTATTTGATTTCATATGTATTTTAGGAGCAATAATTTAACTTTGTTTTTATTTATATCGTGATTTCAGTCATGCAATGCTGCGGACTTGGCCATATCCATTCCTGTGTCAGATTTTTTTCAAGATCCAAATGGAATATATCGTTTAGACTATACTCCAGCAGTGGGTTATCCAAAATCAAACACCACATTCAAGGCAGCTGATATTTCAAATACAATTAGTTTTACAAAAGGTCTTCCTGGAACAAAGTATTATTTTCGACTGCATTACACTAATGATACAATAAATGACTGGTTGACCTACACAGCTTCAATTAATACGAGTAAGACTTTTTTCTCTTCCAATTTTTCGTTATGTGACAGAACACAATGACAAATTGTCAGTGACAATTTTCGTCACAAAATGTAAACTATAAATCAATGTTGTAAGTAACTCTTTCTTATTTTTTCAAAAAATCTGTGTAGCTCCCGATCCACCATCAAATCTTTCAATTACTGTCCGAAATGGGAAGACTGTTCAGTTGACATGGGATCCCCCTGAGAAAGGGGGCTACACCAAATTTAAACTACGACTGTTACCCATGTCGGAATTGGGTCAGCAACAAGGACAACAACGTAGTTTTCTAGAAGATAACCCCCCTTTCATTCTTCGGGATTTAGTTTCCGGAGCCTCTTACGAAATACAGCTTTTTACCATGTACGAGAATAAGGAGTCAGCCTCTTACATTTCAGGAAATTTTACTACAAGTAAGTTGAAATGGTTAAATGACAAATCGTGTAGGCATTTTTTAGAAAACATATTGCTTGATCAACAATATAGTCGTAAAATTGATGATTAATATGATTGGATTTTTAAATAGAACCTAATACTCCTGGTCGCTTCATTGTTTGGTATAGAAACGAAACAACACTTCTGGTTAGTCCATCTGTTATGATTCGTCATTCGTTATCTATTCAATTAATATGTATTTATTCATGAACTAGTCACTCAATTTTTCATGTTTTATTCCATATAGGTTTTATGGCAGCCTCCTTATCCTGCTGGCATATTTACTCATTATAAAGTAATTCGTCGCACTTATATTCTACCCGTTTTGTGTCATATTTTTTATAGGAAGGAATCGGAATAAAAGAATCCTTTTCATTTAATTTTCCAGGTGCAAATTGAACCACAAGATGCGGTAGAAAGTGTTTTGTATGTTAGTAAAGAGGGAGAACCTCCTGGACCTGCTCGTAAGCTGAATTTAATACTATTAAATTAATAGTATAATTCGTTAACTAATAACTCGTTATGTTCTTAAATTGACATGCTGTTGTTTGTTTGTAAATTTACAGAGGCTGCCTTCAATAATTTAATTCCTGGTAGAGCGTATAATATTAGTGTTGAAACGGTCAGTGAAGATGCAATATCTGCACCGACTACTGCTCAATATCGTACAGTGCCTTTACGACCCGGAAATATTACATTCGATGCTGATTCTTTAACGTCATACAAATTCAGAGTATCGTGGCTTCCTCCTACTGGCAACAGGTATGTACAACAAAGGAATATAATTTTTTGCAATTTTTTACCCTCGTGATGCGATGTGTATTTTTAGTGAATTCGACCGCTACCAAATACAAAATCAAGGAGGAGGCTCGAAAAAATGGACGCCTATAACTATTCAGAGGGATGCTCCACCGACGGCTATTTTCGACCGAAGTCTCGAACCAGGTCATACTTATACTGTTGTCGTGAAAACGTTATCAGGAAAGGTAGCATCATGGCCTTCAAGGTTTGTAAATTTTTCTTATACACTTCATAGTCTCTGTACCATATAATAGAATTAAATTAGGTATTACAACATGTTTAATATATTTTATGGTTTCCACAGTGCAAATGTAACAACACGACCATTACCAGTCCGTGATGTTCAAAATACTACAGATTATGAGAGTGGAGATATACTCATTATGTGGACACCGGATCCCAGCTCCTTACAAGATCACTTTAAGGTAGTACAGAAAAAAGTCATATATATTTTTTGGTGTAAGTAATTTCCATGTCTTACAATGACGAAAATTTGTTCATAGATCACAAGTCAAGAAGTTGAAGCATTTGGAGGTGATGTCAACTCAATCATCGTGGAGGAGCCACAATTTTTGATGTCATCATTGTCACCGGGTCGGAATTATTCGATAAGTATTCAAGCCGTTTCAAATGGGGTCGAATCGGAGGAGGTTACAGTCTTTCAAGCAACAAAACCGTCATCTCCGATTGTTCAAGATCTGCATGCTATTAATAGGGGTCTGAATATTTCGTGGAAGTCGGATGTAACGTCTAGACAGGATATGTACTTGATTGAATATACAAGAAATGATACTGGAGAAAATTTCAATGAAACGACAGTTGATGGTCAACTTTTTATCCGAGATTTGTATCCGGGAGCTCTGTACAACATTCAACTTTATGCCGTCTCACATGGCCTCCTTTCAGAGAAGCATACATACTTTCAAGCTGTCTGTAAGTTATTTATATGAAAATGTAACCAATACGAAGAAAACTTTTTGTTCATAAAATCATAAACTTCCGTATATTGGGTATTTCATTCATTTTTTTGTTTTTATAGTTCCAAATCCACCAAGAAATCTGACAGCACTTAAAGTTTCCAATTCGTCAATTTACATTCGCTGGCTTCCTCCTGTGAACTCTCTTTATTCTGGCTATGTTGTGAGATATAGAACGGACGACAATGGTACTTGGAATGAACTTCACTTACCAGAGACAATGGCAGAAAAAGAAATTACAGATTTGTCTCCTGGTGAGTCATTTTTTTTACCTCACAGGGATTTTAAACTTTGGGTGATAACTATTGCTAATTGTGATTTTATTTAATTCTTGTTTTAGGAGAAAGGTATATTATCCGAGTAAATACAATCAGTTATAGAGTAGAAGCAGCTAGTTTTCAACAAATTAGCCAAACAGTTCGACCAAGTGGAGTACCCGAAGCTACTGCGGATGTCGATGCAGGTAAAACCTAATCTTAGCTTTTGTTTTGATTGTAATTTACAAGTAGAAAAAACGCCTAGGTATTATATACTGAATTTTTTGTATTCTGGATTCTGCAGCCAACATAACTTTACTCTGGAAAAAACCTCCGGGTCGGATAGAGGCCTATGACATTGAATGGGTGGCAATTGATCCAACTCCAATCACTGATACCGACATTGAAGATGGTGGTTCAGCTGATAGTAGATCAAATGGTGAACTTTTGAGAGGAGAAAAAGTGGTTGAGCAAGAAGTTTGGGATGACATAATACGTATCCCAGTGTCTCCTCTAATGTCAGGCGTTGCCTACTCTTTCAGAGTAGGTACAACTTCTCACGGGATGAATGGAGAAGACTATAACACCACTATTCGAACATGTATTGAAAAAATTCATTCTTGTGTTACATGTTTAGTTATTTAAAATAACTTTTTATGTTGTAATTTTTAACAAAAATTTCAGTGCCTCTCATCACTTCGGAAGTTTTAATTGTGAACAATAACAACAACAATACAAGGTCTGAGGTCACATTAAGGTTTACTGCAACACCATCCTCAATATCCCGTTTTGACCGGTATCGTTTCGAACTATCCGACCCTTCAATTCCTCCAAAAGAAATCGCTGCTGACAATCCAGATCGCAAGGTCACGTTTAGTGGTCTTGTACCTGGTCGACTTTATAATTTCACGGTGTGGACGGTGTCTAAGGACGTCCGCAGTCGTCCTCTTCAACGATATGATCGTCTTTGTAAGTTATCAATAGTTGTAAAAGATACGTACACTACTTTGTCTCTTTAGTATTTCAGCATAATAAATACCGATTAATTTGTATACAGATCCTGAGGCCATTACACGTATCAATGCAACTTATATTGGGGATCGTGAAATTACTCTTGAGTGGGACAAACCCCATGGGGACTACGATGAATTCCAAGTTCAATATTTGAATGCAGACGATCGATTTGTGGAGAATTTAACCCTTCATCCATCAATTTCTATCACCGGACTAACACCCTATCGCAATTATACATTTACTGTTGTTGTGCGATCTGGAAATGAGTTGACAATTTTACGGCGATCATCAAGTCATTCAGCTGTGTTTAGAACCAAAGAATCAGTCCCAGCAACGGTCACCTATTTCAAACCGATTGATATTCAACCTAAAAATATTACTTTTGAATGGGTCTTACCAGAATCTGGTCACAACGGAATTTTGACTTCATTTATTATTAGTTACGGCATAAAGGTAAACTTCTAAAACCAATGAAATCAATAATTTTATAAAGTATATATTTTACTGATACTAAGGGCTGTTAAAATTAATCATTGCTTCTTCCTCATTTCATAATTTATTAGGACCAACCGCAAAATGCCAGTCGACGATTCTCTGCACGGTAAGCCAGATATAAATTCGATGTTAATTTATGGAATGCTACTCAACTAATGTCAAGAAAGTGCTCGAGCTAAGAAAATGAATGAATGTATATTCTTTTAAAGGGAAACAAGTGGGACCATAACGGGTTTGATTCCAGGAGTCTGGTACACGTTTGCAATTCAAGCTCAAACAAAAATTGGACCTGGAAACAAAGCTTTACACACAGCCAAAATGCCTATATGGGCTCCCCCAAAACCAGCCCAGGTAATAATATCAAACAAACTAGGCTTTACTGTTACATATAACATGTAGATACTCAAAAGAACGTGCAATGATTTTAAATTGAGTGTTTCATTATTTCCAGGGTGTGTTTCCCAATGATGTGTCAAGAACTTCGACTACAATTAAAGTGAGATTTCGTAAAAACTATTTTTCAAACAAAAATGGAGAAGTGAGCAAGTATGCCGTCATTGTTGCTGAAGCAATCGACAAGGACACTGGTGGATTAGAGGTAAGAGGTTTACATGCTGTTAACACTCAAAGAGGTGTCATCCGTATTGTCATCTTTTGTGTCATGATCTTATTAAATGTAATAGCTTCCATCCTGGGCTGATGTTCAAAGTTACAACCGTTGGCCACCATATCAAGTGAGTTTGATTATCCATCAATTAGAATGAGTATTTTCAGTTGCTGTGTTGAACCCAACTCATGTGTGCTTTTGTACTCTGTAGGTAATGGAACCTAGTGCTTATTTTACGGATGGCGATGTGAAAGATTTAGAAATCGGAGCAGACAGATCATGTACCACAAAGGAGGCAAAGAAGGGAGTTTATTGTAATGGACCACTGAGAGCTGGCACGTCTTATCGTGTCAAAATTCGTGAGTAGTTAAATAATTTAGTGACTGATTATATAAAGTGGATACAAAGAAACTTATTTTTAAATTGTATTGTAACACAGGTGCATTTACGGATGTCGACAAGTTTACTGATACAGAATACTCCGTTCCGATTGTTACTGACCAAGACAATACTGTCGTCATTCTGATTGCAGTCATTACTACTTTCACCATCGTTACTTTCATTGTTTGTGTTATTTTCATTCGGAGACGGTGCAATCATGGCATCTGCCATAAGGATCCAAAGCCTGATATGGATGCTTCATCGATTCCAGAGTCCATAATTGAAACTTCGTGAGTAGTCTTGGTTGATTACATACTAGTACTAAATATTGTTTCGGAAGAAAGTATCGTGTATGAGAATTTTGTTCTTGTTTCTCAATCTTAGTCNGAAGAAAGTATCGTGTATGAGAATTTTGTTCTTGTTTCTCAATCTTAGTCGCCCAGTCAAGTTGAAGGATTTTGCTGAACATTATCGACACATGTCTGCAGACTCTGATTTTCGATTTTCTGAAGAATTCGAAGAACTGAAAAGAGTTGGTAGGGATCAATTGTGTGCTGCAGCCGATCTTCCCGTGAATAGGCCAAAAAATCGTTTTACGAATATTCTTCCATATGATCATTCTCGTTTTAAGCTTCAACCGACGGATGATGACGAAGGAAGCGACTACATTAATGCCAATTATGTTACTGTAAGATATAAAGAGATGAAGGACGATTTTTGATATATCATTTTGTGAAGTTATTGTCAAATAATAATGAAAATTATGTTTTAGGGTCTCAATTCTCCAAGGGAGTTTATAGTGACGCAAGGTCCGTTACCATCAACGAGGGATGATTTTTGGAGGTATGATGCACTTTCCCCAAATCTATTAGAGTCCATACAAGTTAATAAATTTATGCTAAAATTTGTGTCATTTATGATATCAGGACATGTTGGGAATCAAATTCTCGTGCAATAGTGATGCTTACGCGGTGTGTGGAGAAAGGTGAGTCCCCATCTCTTAAAATAGTGATATGGTTTCACAATTTTGTGAATTACAGTCCGTAATTTATATTTCAACATCCTTTGTGTATACTTGAAGGTCGAGAAAAGTGTGACCGATACTGGCCATGTGATACTTTGTCACATTATTATGGTGATATACAAGTTCAAGTAAGGAACATTGGAACATATATGACATTTTTCTTGAATGAATTTTTTAGATCCTGATATATGAGTATTATACTGTCTGTCTTTTTTATTTTACAGATTCTTAATGAAAGCCGTTATCCAGATTGGAATGTTTCTGAATTCCGACTTCAAAGGGGAGATCAATGTCGGATGGTAATTATAGCATATTCTCGGATTTCATAATAACTAAGACATGTAGCGACAACAATTAATTTGTTTCTGGACTTACAAGCCAAGTCATATTGCATAGTACTATATTTTTATTTTGTCTTTTTATTTCGTTTTCAAAAACAAATATATCAGATGAAGCACTTTCACTTCACGACTTGGCCCGACTTTGGTGTGCCTGATCCGCCACAGACTTTGGTCCGTTTCGTACGGGCATTCCGGGATCGAGTACCTCAAGAGCAGGAACGGGTGCGCCCAATAGTTGTGCATTGCAGGTAATGAATTCTTTGGTAGTAAGTTATGGTAGAAAGGAAATTTGTTCAAGACAATAAGTGGTATTTTTCGTGTTTGCAGTGCTGGAGTAGGACGATCTGGAACTTTTATAGCATTGGATAGAATTTTACAACACATTAAGAGATTTGACTATGTTGATATATTTGGTATCGTATATAATATGAGAAAAGAACGGGTAATTTTTTAAAATGATATTTGATTATTTATGCGTTTTTTAAAACTATAAATCATTTTCCTTACTTTCTTGAAACTTCTTTCTTTACATATTACGGAATTCGTTTTTCAGGTATGGATGGTACAGACAGAACAACAATACATTTGTGTACATCAGTGTTTGCTGGTAGTTTTGGAAGGTAAAGAAAATGAGATACCGTCTCCCAGAGAAATACATGCCAATGACGGATACGAAGGTTAGTTACTTTAAAAAGTTCACAATTATACAAAAGTTGGAAATCATAAAGTTTTTTATAAAGTGCAACTGAAAATATTTTTTTGTTCAGATGACGAAGGAATAGCCGAATCTGGAATGTAATTATTATCATCAGTTAAATGGTGGTCGTGTAAAATTAGTACACAAAAGCATTGTTGGTGAGACAGAACGCACAAATCATCAGATTTAACCTTTTTAAAGAATGACGTCGTAGAAGGATTCTTCAATTTAACTGCATGGTGTTAAACTTTTAAGTATTTTTAGTATTTTATCATGATGACTCCGCATTGCACCGTCTTGACTGTGTATATTGCACAACTTTGAAGGAACAAAGTGAAACGTCTTCCAGAACACTTGTTAATGTTCAGCACATTGAAAGTAGAGTTAGATATTTTAATTTTTTATGAAAAAGAATTTATTTTGAAGCGTACTATTATTATTATTAGCTACAAACCCCATTAGCATGTATTTGTATATGTTTCGGCAAATATACTCAACTGTACTTGACGTCTGGCGTTTTAGGTTGTGCGTAGAACGGAATCAAAAAGTATGAAGTACATAGGAGGTACCTCTACGCTCAGACAAAGAAAAGCCATGGCATTTAAAAAAATTATTTATAATATGATTCACTATTAAAATTAGTGCCTCAGGTTGTGAATCAACATTACATGTCAAAGTCCCTGAAAAGATTACGCCTCAAATTTGACAAAAGTCGTACCCTTAAAACACAAAGAGGGTCTGTCTCAAAGGACCCCTCCGTCCCAAAAAAAAAAGTAATTTTTCTGTGACAAATTTTTTGTCCATTCAGTAAGTAGGTAAATCAAAGGATATACAATTATGCTTATGACAATGAAACCAAGATATGACTTTGTACATGATGAAGGAAAGAATCTATCACATTATTTATGTAACGACGAAAGTTTGTACTATTACCCCAAAAGTTACTACAATGATTCAAGCCAAAAAAAGTTATAGAATCTACGTTAAAATAGACTTATTAAATGTGTAAGGAACTTTTGTACTGTTGATATAGTACTTATGAATGTTGAAGCAGTATGCAATCACAAAACTGAATCTTCGTATGCCGTCCTTTTATACATCTATATAAATTATATACACATATCGTACATTTACTTTTATCATGTCCACAGAATGAAGTGTATGCTATATGGTGAATGTGACAAGTGCAGCTGTATTTAGTATTATTGTGTACTACCAAAATCTTTATTAAATAGTATTATATGAAACACATTATACAATCATTAATTAGTACTTTTAATATGCCAAGGTATATTTTATAGTTTTTATTATGACAATGGGCAAAACTTTAATGCATCGGGGTAACTTGGATTTGTGATCCTACTATTCACATCTGAGATCCTGACTCAAATGAAGTCATGTCAATAATATTCCCACAATTTAATTCTCACAAAAATCCACTCTAAGTACTTACGTACGCTTTATAAAGCTTTCAATTCTGATGTACTTACATTCATGTCGATCATTTTTATTTAATTTAAAAGTAAGCTTATGGTATGTTGTATGCCGAATTCCTGTGCGTAACAGGAAAACGTCCGGCTTTGCAAAGGCAAAGAGAGAGAAACGTCGTCGGTTTCGCGAGACGCATGGGAGTGCGTGCGTGTTTTATTGTCTCTCCAGTGTTTATGACAAAAATTCGGTGACATAAACATTGTGATTTTAAAGTGACATTTCAGTGCTATCATAATCATGGCCTTCACGTGTGGTACATGTAAAAAGACTTTTAAAGTGAAACAAGAGGCAGAGTTTCATTATTTATTTTTTCATTACTAGCCAGATGAGGCTTTCTGTGCTCCGTGTAATTACCGTTGTAGGTCCCACCATTCATATACGGGTAAAAATTGTCATTGGAATAATCCTAAACATGTTTCTAAAGTTGGAGTGATCCCTGCTAAGCCAGCACTTAATGTCCTAATGACGAGGATGAGAAAAGAGGGTCATTCTCCATGGCCAACGGACACTAGCAGGGGAAGACATGTTTCATCATCTGTTTCAACAATTTCTCAAAGACCAGACTATAACTGTCCACTGTGTCCTCATGTTCAGATCACAACCTCAGGTAATTTATTATTATAATTTTTATGTAGACTCATGAACATAGTATTTCAA
>WJFB01003004.1:0-15337 GCA_009870185.1 Pygmarrhopalites habei
GTATTTTATCCGAAACATTTCAGGCAAAAATTCGAAATCATACCCTAGCCGGTCTGATACTGTATCTACGGAACGAGTCATTTGTAATATGTACTTCTCAATATCTGTCTGTACTTTTCTGAAGCTGTCACCTCAAGCCTTCAGCATTTCTATCAGTATGCCAGAGCTTTAGGAGGAATAAGTTTTCAAAACGTCATATCCCACCAAATTCGCACTAGTCAAAATTTAACAATGACCCATTTAGACGCACATCTATTAACATCATAATAAAAATAACGTACAGAATATTGTGTACTACAACCGACTGTTTGTGTGTGTGTGTGTACTGTGTGTATGGATGAAGAGTACAGCAGTAGTGGTGCAGCCAGAGTCAGAGACAACCTTTACAGTTATACATGTTATGCATTTTTGTTATGGAGGATCAAGGAGAATAGGAAGTCTGTGTTCTACATTCTATTTTCTTTGTGCTCTATATAAAAGCCATATGCATGCATTTTACATTTTATACGTTCTCACCACACCACATATTGCAAAATTTAATCTAAAAGTGTATCTCACTCAATCAGAGTAGAGTCTCAGAATCTTAAAATCCCCTCTCAATAGTCTCAATTGACTCTACTCTACACGATCAAAAATCATTATATATTATCATGTCACCATACCCATATAAGGGAGGGAAGAACACACACTCCTGCGTATACTTGCGTGTGTAGAATTCCATTATATTTTTGACTATGGAAAATTGTAACGGGACAGAAGAGAGCAAGAGAGAGAAAGAATCACACAAAATTGTCGACATGTATGAAATCCCAAATATTGTTGTACTGGTTTGAATTTCCAATTACATTTGTCATCAACAGGGAAAATAATCCAGCAATGACTTTTCCTCAAAAACTAGTCTATACGATACACACTCAGTCAACCCATTTCAAAACCTCTGCCCTATACCTAACCTTAGTCAACGTCAAAACGAGGGGAAAAAGTGTGTACAGATGCCCACATAACGTGAGTGTGCTGTGTGCAGTCACATTCACTCATTCTCTCTCATCATCCTGTGGTGAATAAGAAAAATGAAGAGACATTACACACACACACAATCTGTGCATCCCATCGCAACATCTTCACATATATAAAAGTACCGACGTGACAACCAAAGTTTCGAGGAGGAGGATGTGAAACTCGAATGAATTCAATTAAGAATACATAATAGATAATTAATACCTTCCACACACACTATTCGTAGTTTCACAAACAACACCACACACAACAACAAGTATTATTATTTACACTAGCTACAGTGGAGTCCCTCGTGCATGTCAACTACCATCCCCATACACAAGTACACAATACACATACAGACTTAAATCAACAGAACACGCACATGACAACTTTTCCATCAATCTCTTTTCCTTCGCTCTCTCTCTTTCTCTGCCCTGTAATAACGCTCTCAGAATCAAATACCAAATACGTTCAATATTGCAATTAATTTCCAATAGGAAATCCACTCAAATCTTGCATATTAAATAAGAACAGCTACCAACTCCTGTGCGTTATTACATGACTTCTTCTCACATAAGATGGATCATCCTTTCTGCACACTCTGACTAGTCTAAATGTGCTCATTATTTTTGTACACACACTCTGGACTTCATTAAAATGATTGTATGAATACTTGACAATTTCCTTCACACACTCTCACTTTATACTCGATCTGAAAAAAATTTCTTCAACTCTAGGTATAAACTTTTACATATGTACAACCACAATCACCAATTTTTTTTCTCATAGAAAGTTATGTGAATTAATAAATAGAAAAAGAAAGAAACAACCATGTATATATTCTATTCTCCCAACATAAATACCATACACATCTGAGATGAGTCTTTGTAACAATGCATAATTGTAATATTGTAATGACAATGTGTGTTGGGAAGAAGGGAATGAAGTAATCTCACGAAAAAAAAACAAATTCCACATCCAAATCACAAATTGAAATATACTGCTCACTCATCATATTATCATGTTCTCACAGAGAGACATATTATAGATCTGCCCACAGTGTGTAACAGAATTCAAGTTTCTATGAATAAAAACCACAATTTAATCTTTTACGGGGGAATGTATGGTAACTACTAGTAAGTTAAAGTAACAACAAGTGTTACTACTACATATATCAAGTACATAAACATTAAGTACAGTGTACAATTGTCTACTCCTGACTATACCATATTAGCAGTATTTACATTATTTAGCCTGTGAGGCAGTCTCGTGATGGAGCACGCATAACATCCAATTTATTATATAGCAACGGAGAAAGGGAGAGATGTGTATGTGTGTAGAGAGAGCAACAACATGCACGAAAACGTTCACAACACACACACACAGGAGATCAACAACGAACAAGACAAGACTTTTTGAAGAATTGACCTCATTTGCGTTAACCACACCACCACGGCACATAGAACACACACTACACTACACACACTGCAGGGTTTTCACTTTTGGAAAGCTTGCAAAAACGTCAATTTTTTTTTCGCAACAACATTTCGTGTCTCAAACCTTCCTACCTTTTGCCTAGCCTTTTTGAATCTCTTTATCTCATCTCTCTCTCTTCTATCTCTTATAATATAGAGCCCTTTTCCCTCTTTCAATTCTTTTGTGAGGAGGAGGACATGAGAGCTATTGATGAAATTTCAACTACAGGACGACTACTCTCTTTTCTAATCAGTTTTCTCTATCCATCATATTATATTCTCTTATTCCACTTTTAAATTAACTTTTTAAAAAAATTCCTCTACTACCCATGGATACTTCCTCCTACTTCCTTCATTCTACTCAACATTCAGATACCACAATCATCTTATTCTTCACATTAAATTATCCTACCCAAGTTTGTTTTAATTTACTTTGACACAATCTCCTCACCCAAAGAATAATCAAAATCCTAAAAATTATTTTGACAAACATCGGTTAGAATCCAAGAACAACGTCCATTCGATGACGCTACAGGTAGAAAACATCCATCAAATTCCATGGTGATACTAATGACGGAGTCATTAAAGACACACAAAGTAATGCAAGAAGTAGCACTGAGTGTCCACTGCTCATTCATGTAGTCATGAAATGAGGACCAAGCAGATCTCTGTCACCAGAAAGACTTTTCACTGTCAGGCAACTGAGTACAAAATAGAACCAAGAGACTTGAGAGATACAGATAGACTACGTTTAATATTATATAAGTACAGGCCCATTCAAAAGAATATTCAATATAAATTATCCTTGGCTCGTACAAACTCCGTGTAAAAGTCAGGGATAAGTTGTATGTGTCCCAAAGTTTCCTTTGAAAGGCCCTGTAGTTGATTTTGTATGTAGAAGTACATACCCTTAATCTTAATCCATTATATTCCTTCCTTTTACTCCTTCATTCTTCGTGTATATGAATTGTAGGACAATTATTATCATTGAGAAATAAATATTATTATTCTCTCTTTCTCTCCCTGTGCTCACATACATGATAATAATATGCTGTAAATACTAAATATATGTAATGGAGAAATCACGACAAGCCCAAATGTTTTCAACGGAATGTTCTCCTATGCTGTGCAGTGTCTACATTGAACGGTCAAGCATTAAATAGTAAATAAGAGACGACAACCAGTTGGAAAATCTACCCTTACAATTATTACAATCAACAAAATTTAACAGTCCCACAAACTCTTGACAATAAATTCCAAAAAATTCTCTCCCTACACACATATTACACTACTGTAACATATATCATGAAACCTAATTTCTTCCACCATTTTTATTCTATTTGTCCACTTTCACATTACACACATTTCAATTTTAATATTTCAATTCTTTTAGTTAAAAACAACTTCAACGTGTCCCCATCTGAGCACTTTAATTGACAAAATATTAAGCCACAGTACTAAATTGTTCTATAATCTTTTTTTCACTATATCACAGTTAGTATATATGGCGAAAGTATATCGTGTGTTTGGATTTAAAACTCAAAGATTTTCACTCACACACATACACTCTCCCTCTCTATTGTCTTAAAATATCTACATTTAGATGAATCATTCGTACTCAATTGTTGCGAGAAGCAATTATTATACTAAATATCCTTCCTGTGTTATCCATAGTGTATACAATGTATAATGTAGGTACATACAGGCTCAGACAGGATGTGAGTGTATAGTTTCAGGTATTTAACCCAAAAAATTATCACCCCCTCCGTGTATACAGACACAGCTTTCAAAATGTTTTGAACATTTGAAAGCTTGTAAACATCAACTCACACAAACACATTTTATGTGCAACCAAATATGGTAATTCTAAATTACTATCAAAAATTCATTTTTAAAAGACTAAATAAAATTTCCTAGCTTTGTACAAACTCAGCTTGGTTTTCCACCTATAAAAATATTACCAACAGAGACAGAACTAAAAATCAAATGTACAATTTAAAAACTTTAAAATTTGGCATTCAACAAGAAAAAACCCCTAAGAGAAGGAAGACTGATGATGAGTAGGACTTGTTAATCCTTGAGACACACCCTCCCAAAAAATACATGAGAACAGTACAATAAAAATCAATCTCTTCCCATTTTTAATAGCCATCCAACTTGTCCACAGATAATCCAAAAGATATAAATTTTCCGTACCAAATTGCCCCTATTTATTATTCAAAGCAACATTTTAACTTTACAACATTAACTTGTTCCTTCAGCTCATCATCATTATCATGGAGCAGGAGTAGAAGAGAGTGAGGTTGTAAGACAAGTGTTGACAGCGTGCAAAAATTGTCATTGCTTCTCAACCAGTCGAAAATTTTCGTACACAAACACCGTCGCAGTACAAGAGGTAAATAAATAAGGGAAGGGGAGGGTGGACGAAATAGGAGCAAAAACTTGTCTATTACAAATATCTAGCTCAGCAGATCAATTTACCGTTCCCCTCTGTAGACTTGTCTCTCTCTCTCTCCATATCATCTCTCTTTCATGGTTTAATCCGCCAACCCTGTACAATGAAGGAAAGAACGTGTCCGTCCTTCCAACTCACACAAACAAACCGACTGTACATGTTCCCTGACGCATTAAAATACAACCGTCGCTACCATAAAGACGTTCAACTGACTATATTTAATACTAGTTAATCTGTCTACTCCTTTACAACTCTCTTAAAATACAGACTCCCCGCGTCACACCAATTTGCAATTTACTCAAACTTCACACAATTCAACCATTTTACATGCCCTTCCTGAGTGAACAGCAATCACACACAGACACACGCACAACTGTCAAATATATACACCAGCTAAAACTTGTTCAATGTCACAATTGTACATGTATAAACTACCTACAAGTTCAATAATAACAAATTATGCCATTTGCGCATTAACCAAAAATCTACTTCCAAGGAACAAGATGGATCCTCCCATGCATTTCGTGTAATTGCTGTAATTATATTTTTCTCCCTTTAATAATTAAAATTCGGAGAAATGAGGTGTACATTTTGGAAGAAGGGAAAAAACCTGGTTCTTCCCCCCGTTGCCTCTACTACTACTATATGCTAGAAGACGACTAAAAAGTTCCCAGTCCTAGATAGGTCAATTAATTCAGAGGATGAGGACAAAGTGGTTAATTGGATGAGCAGGAGCAAAAGAAAAGTCCATGTTCTATGGTGTTTCATAAAAGTAGGAGGAGGAGAGCAGGAGCTTTCCCTAAAAGTTGTCCTTTTCCTTCCCAGGAATTTTAATCAATGTTGAAATTCCCAGGCCAGCATAGTGCAGTCTAGATAAGGTTACATTTGGCCCTCCTATACACACAAAATATAAAGATGAGCAGCCAAAGAGAGACAGGGACCAGCAGCCAAGAGCAAATAAACTTAGCAACTATAGTAATCAGGAGCAACAACGACGACTCTTTTGTCACTCCCTTTTCTTCTTTTTTTCCTCTCCCACTCTTCATCTTTGCCCAATGTAGTCAATCTCCTTCTCGCAAAATTGCAAAGTCGCAGCAGCAGCAGAAGAGGAAGAAGGAGAGGGAGAGATAAAGAAGGTGACGACGTTGACACCGCAACAAGACTTGAGCATGGCAAAGTATAAAACTCTAACAAACCAACTCCAGGCCACAGTAGTCGACCAACAACCATGGTAAAGTTTTCAACGAGCGAAACAAAACCATGAAATCGACCCAGCCCTCCATGCACGTAGCCTAGAAACCGTTTTTACAGCTAACTATAAACTCACTAAAAAAACCATGCTTTACATCCTCTCTTTCTCTCTCTCCAAAACACCAGCCCCCCCTCCACACACACTCACACGAATATCCATCCACATTAACTGTTTAACTCTAAAAACCCATTGAGTCCATGCACAAGAATACCACTTCCTTCTCTCCACATCTCTAACCCCTTTCCCCTCTTCATCACAACTAACTAAATCAAACTGTCCAAAAAGTTTTTCTGTCCACACTCACAAATATAAGAATACTCGGATGATTCAACTCAAAAAAGAGCAAAATCACCGTCTAAAACATGTAATAAATGAGCATATTCAAGTGTCCGTGTAAAACATTGAAAAAATAGTCAGGAAAAGTAGACCGATGCCTCATCATCGTAATATGTCGTCAATATTCCTTCTTCTTTTGGATATTGCTCAATCATCAATAAATAATTCCACCAAAGAATGTTAACTTTGACAAGATAATGTTCAGGGCTTATAGCGGAACATTCAAAAATCTCATCAATTAATTTTATTTATTGACTACATTATTAAACAGAATGGATCCTCCACGTTGACTCTAACGTGTACAAGTAGAAGAGGAAGCTGTTATTTAAATAACTATATTACAATCTTGATCTTACTTAGGATTCATAAGGGAGATGAGGAAACAATACACTATATGCACATACTACAGTAGGAGAAGGAACTTGGAATTCGTCAATGTGTTCATCACGAGGAATCGTGAGTGAAAACCGCAAAGTTGGTCCACCCGTTCAACCATCCATCTGTGTCTTCCTCCCTTCCGTCTTTCCATCCACATCGTCCTAATATCTCATCAAATATCATATCCCAGAGGAGAGAATAAACACCAACGAGTTTAACACAATTCCCCTCCCTCCATTTTTTCTCACAACACTTTAAATTAAACACTTTAAATTGACATTATAACAATTTTATCCCATTCATATAGTGACAATGTATCATTTTGTCCTCCCTCCCCACTACACCAGTTTTTGCAAGTAATCTAATGTCAATATCGTGAGGTGGACACAGTTGATCAATGTGTACAAGGAAAAAAATTCCTTTCTGTAGTACCTCATCCTACATTGTAGAAAAAGATAATTGTTAGAATTTGACCACTTTACTCACTCCACACATGGACTCACACGTGAGGAAGAAAGTCCACTATATATATGCATACATATACAGGGAGAAAAGCATTTTGAATCCTGTACTCCCTTCAAAAACTAGTCAAGTCAGACTATGGAAAGAACATAGAAGGAAAATGAATCACTGACTGTATAAACAAGGCAAGAGGATTAGTGAACAAATGATTGTTTCCATTTTCAACTCGGATTGCATACGCAACATCATCTTCTTTTTCTTTAGTCCTCGTCGAGACTGAATGAATTTAAGTTTGAACAGATGGATACTCTCATATGTTATTTCGTCGTGGCTGCGTCAAAAAGAAATTGGGCTTTATAGAAAGGAAATAGTACAGTGAACTTTAAGGAGAGAGAGAGATGATGATCCATGTATTTATTTACATGGTGAAACGAAAGTTGTTTCGGAGAGGAGACGAGTGTCGGTTTGGTCCTGGTTTCGCGTGGCTCATCATCAGATGTGCATCCACTTTATGCAATCATCCTTCAGTTCTGTACTACTCTAAGAGAGAAGGAAACACTGAGATGCGAACCCCGCTGTACATCACACACACAGACAGACAGACACAAGGCATGTCCTCATCAACATCACCCCCGAATCTATTTTTAACATTTTTACGTCCATCCTTTTCCCCAAATGTTTCTTCCTAAAATGGTTTGGGCGGGCGGCATTCCACTCATCTATCTTTAATCTTTACCCCTTCTTCATCACATGTGCAATCTTCACCTAGCAACACATCCACACACACACACACACACGTATATTTATGCGTGTGTCTCTCAAGTATTGTATATATATATATATATACAGAGGGGTATAATAAAATGACAGACAGTCTCTCACTTCATCTCTCTGCCTCTTCCTTTTGGCAAAACCTCGTCAAACACATTACCACGAAATTAATAGATTCAATTCTAATCCCAATCTCCAATACATCAACAGTCAAATTAGTTGGAAATATTATTTTCAATAGAATTGGAGCAACACACCGAGTCAACAAAGAACCTTTTCCTTTGGAAAAAGATCTTTGGCCTGTACACACACAAATGGATACTTTTACTTTGATGGACAATCTTGATTAGAGTCTCATAATGTTTTTCCACATGCCACATACCTACATGGCAAGAGGAAATGTTTAGTAGTTAATCGATATATTCTAGTTCTAGTAAAATGCAATAATTAACATCCGATTCTTTGTCAATTCAAAACATTGATGTACGTACATACTTATAACTAGTAGCGTCAGCGTCAACAAGTCATTCCCCTAATAAGAAACTCAACTACGTAGCAGAGTGAGTACAACATTCTTTTATATATCTAATATAATCTATTTCTACCGGCTTTTTCTGCTGCATCCTTTCAAATTTTGTCTGAATCCTGTACACACAAATACCACAGTCACATCAATATTCCGTCGAGTCATTCAAAATTTTTCTCGTATTCCTCCTATAAATAAGGACAGATGTGTGTGTTGTGTGTAGTACGCGATAAACAGAAAGAGAGACCAATGTGGAGAGCAAGTTTATCATCTTCACACAGTCACACAAACATGCTGCCTTTCCTCATTATCCTGGCTTGGCACTAGTAGGAGTATTTAGTAGGGACAACACTTGAGAAGGATGATCCCATTTTCAAAGGAGGGAAAAAAATCAACAGTATTCTAATCCTACGACACCATATTATTACCAGCCTAAATTACTTTGCTTATTTTTCTCCAATTCCATTATTGTCCGTCATGGAAAATTTAGTGAATGAAGACAGAGAGACCTTCTTACTGCTATTGATGCATCACCATGTCAAATAAAGATGATCTAATATTAATATATAAAATATGTATTCATCAGCATGTTCATGAGGAGGATGATAACATGAACTAAAAAAATGTTCAAGTACATTGAGAACGAATCCATTATACAATTTAGCCTTCTATCTTTCCAGGTCAAGATGCATGGCTGAGTCTCAACTAGGACTTTTCTCAAAATCCACATCTTTCCAACCCAGCAAATAATAAGGCACACACAAACAAAAAAAATTATCCCACTGTTTTCTCTCTCACTATTTCATATTTTCACATTAAATACTCTTATAGAAAAGTAGAGAAAACCCGTTTCTTTCAATGTGGACTCCACATTTTGTCCCTCAGCTATGTCAAGTATGTGAGCATGGCATACATTGTACATTATATCAAGGATCTTGACTCAAGATATGATCACCTCAAAATCAGAAGCCATGAGACTTTACAGAGAAGAATCCAAAAAATTTCATATTTGAATATTATATAGAATTTTATTTATATGAAAGATGAAAACCACTCTGTACACGATTTAGCTTGAACTTGAATACACACACACAAAAATGTAAATTTGATTACACTAATCATAAAGATTAATCACTACACTCTGTGTGTAGTCAGACTCATGCTAGACAGTACACACACATCCGTCAAAAGTACACTACATTATTCATATTCTACTTGTAATCTGTCACTACATCGCTTGTCATCATTTTCAGTGTACACATGGATGAATCGCTTCCAATGTACATAATGTGAAATAGCACAGCAACACACACATACACACGATTGTAAAGCTTTCATTTGATCAATAGCAGGAGTTTGGGAGAGGAGCAGCAGCAGCTTCACTAAATTCAATCCTCCAAACTCACATGGAAGATTGCAGCTGACACTGAAGAACTCTCTCCCTCTTTTTCTTGACTGCACAAAATAAAAGTAAAAAATTCCATTTATTTTTATTTTTAAACGACCAGTTTATCGTCCTACACTGAAATTACACTACGACTTGCATCTAACAAGATGTCGATGTCCTCCTTCACATGGGCATGTGGCATCTAAAATATCCCTCCATCCCTTCCCTATGTACTTACTCCATCCACATAATCTTTTTCAACTTTAAACAAAATCAATATAGATAGATAGAATATGGAGCGAAATAATACGTATGTTGTATATGTAAATAGTTCTGCAGAGAATAAAAAAAATTCAGCACACACGCATCAATTGAAAGCATGTCCAATTTTCAAGTAGACTCTATATAATCTTTCTTCCTTGCAAAAAAAACTCCAGTCCTGGGTCAAGAACCAGCACACACAAACACTCAGTCAATAAATAAATAATGAATGAGCAGTTTCACACACACACATGTAATGTAATGACAAGCCTCCATGAAAGCGGAGAGTTTGCGTCTACAACAGCCTCTATGTGGTCCTCTTTTATCTACAGTTCATTCTGCAATTAGATCCTTGCAATTTTCTTTGAAATCTGTTTTTCTACTTTCAACTTTACCATTATCAGTCATCTCTCAGAAAACAAAATAGGGCTAGGCTACACTTTTCAAATCCACAATCCACTCGCAATTGACTTTCTACAAGATCATAACAAGTAGAAAACTCTAGGCAAGTTTCCATATTGTTTAAAAAATTATTATATTATTTTATGGACTAGCATTCCAGTACTTGTGACGAGTGATGAATTTGAAAATAATCACAATTCCAAACGCATATCATATTTATTTCCTTAATAATCGCCATTTAAATTGTCTATTACAGATGTTAATTCTACACGATCATATAAGAACAAAGAAGATTATCTGAAGCTCAAGCTCATATTCATTTTTACAATAAAGAGGCAGGCAAAGACGCAGAGTATCCCGTACCAAGAAAAGTAAAGTGAATGCAGTAGGTGAAGAGCCTCTCTCTACCAACTTGACAATACAAACTCGACCAGAGCAAGCTAACACATGGTAATAATAATAATCATTATAAATACTTTTCTCTCTATACAAGTACAAGATACACTCTGTGTTTGTGCGTGTGTATCTGCAGCTATACTCTGATCCTGTCAACACACTCACTTTCTACTTATTTCCTTTCCAACCCATCCCCCCAAAGACTTTCATAAAAGAATTACGGCGTGAGTGAGAGATCTTCCCCCACATTCACTTCACCTCTTCCTCTGCCAGACTAGACAAGCAGAAAGGAAAAGTTTTGCAAAAACAAAACCAAAAGTAATCGCCCAGAACAATATATAACCATTCTTTCTGATACTTTCAACACATAATTGCAATCTCTCTCTCTCTCACACACAGCCCCTCCATGATCTTGACACATTGTCACATTTTCGCATCCACATATAAAATATATATTGAACACTGTCACACTGTACATACTAAACTAAACTCCACGCCGCCTTCCCCACATTACATTACATTGGCAAGCTTTAATCTTCAATTACACTCCCCTTCTCTGATCTCCACACACACAAACACAAGTTTCACTGATTATCTTACCCCTCACTCTTCATGTATTCAAGAGACAAGAGAGAGGTTGAGAGAGTGGAGAAAAGGGATGAGAGTATTTTTTCCCTCTGGTACATCATCCTTGTTCTTGTATTCAGAAAAACGTGTGTTGATAGTAAGTAGAAATTCCAATATTGTAGCAAGGATGTAGACGAAGGATGCTATGTGAATTGTGACTGATTTTTTTGTATTCAATTTTTTCATCTCTTACTTTTCAATCCATCTATATTGTACAAATGGCAGAGTGTAGAGTGAAGGAACCTCGTGAAGGTGAATCCAAACGTAGAGAGAGGGAGAGAGTTAGCTGAGGTATGTAGACATTTATTCCAAAAGTATTTTTCTACACACTCGCATCTCTCCTCACTTTGTCTTCACCATCACATCCTCATCATCATCTTCCCTTTATTGGGCATCACAAGACGGATCATGCTCTGCATCTATTTATTGAGCCCCACGTGCCTTCCCTTATTCTTTTTCAGCTGAGCATGACTCTGCCCTACACCTCTTCTTCACTTTTACACACCATCTCTCTGTCTCTGCCTATCCCTGTCTGCCTGGGAACTCTACTCTCTTTTCAACAATTATTCAAATGATTTTTTTAACCAAGACTAACGACTTGTATCAAACATAGATTAGTCAAGAAACTACACATTTAGAATCGTCATCCAAATTAATATCAATTACAATTGCACACACTCACTCGACAACTTTGACTTCAAAATCTTCTCTCATTATATAATGTGAAAATTTCTAATTATACAATGATGATGGCCCAAGCTGAGAGACTCGACAGTCAAAGTCCACAAAGAACCACTACTATCAAACACTTCGTCTTGTGTGGCTCTGACGTCGCAATCTGTCTACAGATTAGAATAAAAACTAACTGATTTGGTTATGTCCGTGTCGTGACGGAATCACTTGTACAGCATGTTCATCACATACATAACTACGATATGTAGACAGTCTGTATTGCAGGCACATCCTCCAAATCAATGACACGAGACGACAAATTTAAAATATATCACCCGGTCATTAAACTTATATACCACATCCCTCCTTTCCAAATACCTATCAAAAAAATGTATAAAAATATGGAGAGTGCAAAGAGTTTGAAGCTACTTGAAACTAACAATAATCCTTTCACTTTACATCCCTTCTCTTACAGTATCTATAGTCGTAATTATTCCCAAATCTATCCATTCTCCTCCAACATGTTATATAATTTTATCCCATTGATGATGACCCCCGTCTCACCCCAAATTAAAAACTACTTTTTTTAACATACGACAAGGAGAATGACGACATCACTGGCAGTCATGATAAAAATATATACATTTATTAAGTCAAAAATTAAACCAATTCCGAGTCGAGGAGGTGGCAGTGTGCACGATGACCACCATTTTTACGTCCGTCAAGAAAGGTGTGGCAAAAAACCTAGAGACTAGTAAGAAAAAGAGGAAGGCCTTCGATTTCATTCAAGTTTGTTCCATTCCATTCCATTTTGCAATGATTAAGGTTATTTTCATTGAACATTGCACACAGGCAGAGGAAAGAGAGAGAGAAAATACATACTCCACAAAGATATCACATGAGAAGCATGTGCTCAAACATAGACACACAACTATAAATAGGTACGTACAAATCAAGCTAAACCAATAGTTTCCTATATTTCCCACTTCCAAATATGTATCCCTCTCCTCGATCAGGCTTAGTGAATGGCTTATGAGGTACTCAGAAAAAGAAGAAAAAAATCGTCTGTAAGTACACAAACAGGAGTTTCATCGCAAAAAATTTTCATTTCTACATTAGATAAACTTAGTGTACAACACGGGTCTCACATTTTTGTTCGGTAAATATTAGAAAGACGCAAAAACCACTCATTCCATAGTCCATTCCACATGCCAATAATTTTCATCATCAACACGTTTACTCTCTACTCTGTCAAAACTCAGTCACGCTGTCCTTGCATGTCCATTCATTTCTGACCTATTTTTACTATTTTACTCCATCTCTTCTCTTCCCTTCTTCAAAAGTTTGTGGTATGAGTACCAAAAAAAAGTTACATTTTCCATATTTTTCTCCAAATGAAAACCCAAAAGTATGCAAGAAAACCAAATTGAGTCGATCTTTCCCATTTTGAAAGATAAATATTACAAAAAATCATTTCTAATTTGTAAAAAACAGTCCTGTTGCTCACTCCATCATTTCGAAATGAGGTCCTCCGAAAGAGATGAGTAGGTCATACAGAGAAGAAAAAAAGCTCATGGACACATTGGAAATTATACAAGACGAACAACACTCGTACTAAATACTTGTGGTGTGTGTGTGTATGTGTATAAAAAATACCCCACCGGACCAAGACGAAGGAATGGAGAGAAAAAAATGATATGATAGAAAAGCAGAGAGGAGGACGAGTATACAAATGTGGATTATAAGGGTTCTATCAGTAATGCCGATTCCACATTAAATATAATAACAGAGAGTCACATTTAACTAAATGCTTTGGTGTACATTTCCTAGCTGTGGGCCTTAAGACACACAACACTACCCATGCCTATACACACTGTATATGTACCTTCTTCACATAGAAAAAGCTTTAAACCCTGGACGGAGGGTACAATGCACTTGAATGTTCAACAACATAAAAGGTAGCTGGTCCAAGTCTTCTCTTGTCTCTCTCCCTCCGAGCCTCCGCCTAGTCCTTATATAAAAATACCTAATAAAAAATATATAAATACATTGTTGTTGCATATATACGAGCTCATTCCTTCATCTACAACCATCCTCCTCCTGCAGTATAGACATGATATGGCGGAGAGATGATGATTTTCCAACTATACACAACTACATACATATGCATACCAAGGGGATACAAGCATCGTCATTCCTTAACCCAAAATGGACAACAGATCACAACCCAAAAAACCTCTTAGAAACACCGAACTTTCTTGCTCTGGCCTTTTCTATATATCTTATTCTCCCTACAATTTCTTTATCTTCCCTCCCTCCCCCCTCGCCTTTTCCCTTGACTGGCCCCTTTGAGACTCACATACATAACAACAACAACATAGCACACAACTGCATGAAAGTTGAAACTATCCCATGGTAGCAAAGCAATCTTAAACGGAATTCTAACTGAATAAGCGCTCTCATCATCATCTTCTTCAAAATATCATCATACGCATACTGACACATGTACTGGGATGAGTCTACTATGCATCATCCAGACACACACACGAGATGATGACTATCTTCCCAATCCTTGCCTCAGTTTCTCTCTTTTTTTCTTTTACAAGATAGATCCTCGTGTGTGTGTGCGGAGGTTGGTTGACTTGAGTGCACTGCTGCTGTGATCGTATGGAATAGTGCGTGTCTAGCCGAACTACATAAGTGTATACTACCATGATAAAGTTAGGATAAGATGATTCCCTCCTACTACTACTCTCTTTGGTTTCTACTTGGTGAGAAACATCTTCTTCCTATACAGACAGACATTGCTCAACTATATTACAGTGCGCCACACGAATTCTTGCATACCTGTTTTTCTGTGTTTACTGCTAGAGGAGGTGGAAGGGGACAGGGACACTTGTACCCACGAGTGACACCGGCCCATCTACGGCTTTCAGTG
>WJFB01003005.1:0-15337 GCA_009870185.1 Pygmarrhopalites habei
CTGTCCTGGAAGTAATTTTCAGATTAACAACGAGGCCCGTCCGTGTCCAGATAATGTCTTCTTACTACCAATGAGTGCAAGTTTCAAAATAAATAGCCTCGAGTACAATGGATCACAGGTTTACATTGACCACCAGGAAAAGATTGACCCGCTGTTCACACTTAAAGCCAACTGGCACCTTCAAAATGGAACGATCTTTGAGCTATAAAAGATATTTCAACAAAAGTGACCGTACGGTCAATGTTGTCAGCCAACAGACGCGTAGTAAAAGAAGGAAGGTAACAATTTACTTGCACATTCGATTAAAACATTTTCTTTTATTTCGTATGAAGACATTTGTCCCTAAGTGTGTTTGTTTTTCTAGGTGCTATGCCGTCAAGAAAATAGTTTACAGATTCTTAATAATGAGTCACAGGTAAGCTGTACATTCAAAAAACTGTATTCTCAGTACACAGCAATTTCATAGTATTCATTTTTTTGGTCACATGACTCAGATTCATCATCGTTGGAGATGGAGATTGACTCTTTGGATGACGTGGCCACTGATGGACCATCAAGCCCCATATTACCAAGTTCGGATGAGTCTGATGATCAAATCCTGTCAGATGGATCTTACGACTCATCAGTTGTACGAGACGATGACATGTCATCCTCGGACGATGGTCCAAATTGTATAAATTGCCATGGTGACCCCCTACTAAATGAGCCTTCTCATTTTGAGACAAAATTTTTGAAAGTGAGGTCTAAGGCACAAGTGCTATCAATATACATAAATTTTTATGAATAATTTTTTATGTCTGTAGATTTCTACATACATTGGAATCAATTAACTTTTGATTTTTTATCTTACAGGCTGATGACAATCTACTTTATTCTGGAGCACAAGTGTCGTATAATGAAGCGCTGCTTCTTCTGTTTTCATTAATTAGTAAGTACAACTTGGCAAAATGTGTAGTTAATGAGTTATTGAAAGTTGTCCGATTATTGTTACTCATTTTGGCACAATTTCCGTCTTCAACAAGTACTTTTATAAGGCAATGGGTTTTAATTATAACAACTATAGAAAGCAGTTTTATTGTACTAGTTGCAAGGCGTTTATAGGAGATAAATGTGAAGGACCATGTGCCTGTGGACAGAGGCTATCACAGAAAAAGTTAGAAGCGCGAGGCGAATTTCACTTAATATTTGATATTCGTAGCTTACTATTGAAATTATTATTATCTCAAAATGATGTTTGCAGAAGTGTCTCACAGACCCTTTTGAAACGTAATTCGTCACTTAATGCAGACATCAGCATTAGTGCCATAATGGACGGTTATTTGTATAAATCATTGACCCTGGAGGGACATGACTTCTCCTTAATGTTGAGCTCTGATGGAGTTTCAAAATTCGTTAGTTCTAAATATTTGATTTGGCCAATTTATATTTCTATTGTAGAATTAGGGATAAGTTTAAGGAGACACAATTCAAATTTTTTCATTATACTGCGGACGCAAAAAGCCAAATTTCCGGGCTTTCTTGATCCCATTTGCTAATGCGTGCAAGTCACTTGCACGAGAACGAGTAACTTGGAGAAATTTTTATCGAGAAATGGTACTGAGTAAAGTGTACATACGGTTAGCAGTCGCTGATTCACCAGCTCAAGCTGAGCTACAGTGTCTACAACATCATAATGGATCGTTCGGGTGTAAAAAGTGCGAAATTAGAGCAGAAACAATAGGTAGTCACCACGTTTATTTACCCATTCGTAAAACCCAAATGCAACAAAAATTGAGATCCCTATCTAATGTGCGTGAAAGATTGCGTCAATTTAAGGCACTTATTGACATCGGTGTCACTATAAAAGATAATCATATTTTTGGGGTCAAGAGGCCAAGCCCTCTTTTGTTTGTGCCAAAATTTAATATAATTGATCATTGGGAATATGACGTTTTGCACACTTCATTCTATGGTACTGCCAAATATATTATAAAAGCGTGGATAGAGAACTCAAAATCCGACTATTATATAGGTTCAAGGCTAGGTATTGTTGATAAGTTGTCACGTTCCCTTTGACTCTGATCGTACTGCGAGGTCCTTTACAGAAATTTCACATTTTGCAGCATCAGAATTTAAACTTTTATTTTTTTCTGTTCCCATTATACTCAAAAATATTTTACCTGAAATATATTTAACACATTTTACAAAATTTGTAAATGCTTTGTCTCAACTTTGTGACTCGAAATTGACAGAAGAAATTATTTCCAAATGTGAAAAGAAACTTTTTTCTTTTGTTAACGACGTACCACTATTATATGGTACTTCATTCTGTACATACAATGTACACCAATTACTTCACATGGCAGATTCAGTGAGAAAACTAGGTCCTCTGTCTACTTATTCTACATTTGTTTGAAAAATTTGGAGGAAAATTAAAAAAGCTCAGCCATGGTACACAACATGTACCTAAGCAAATAGCTAACAAACTACATCAGTTATCCTTAATCAGACTAGTTGATAATATGGCATTTAATAATGAAGCTGCTCGATTGCTTTTTTTCTCTCTCATGGAGCGAAAAAATGTGTGTATAAAAACTGTCAAAGTCGGTGAGATAACTTTCTTGGGATCATCAAAAGGATTTACTAATCTTACCTCCCGTGACATGACAGATATATCTACTCCATTAGACAACCTCTCATTATTTGAGGATCCGCGTAAATACAGTATAGCATCTTACGACAACGTTATGATTCATAATAAAATATTTAATATCTTCCGGAGAACAACTTCGCAACGGTGCAACTCTGTTGCTTCTATTAATAATAACACGTGTATGATTAATTCACTTTTCAAGCTGACTTATAAGAATAACTGTCATTATAGTATAGCCAAAGTTTCTTTAATCAAAACAACAAGGATACCCGGATACTCTGCAGCAGTTTCTGTCCAGAAAATCTCAAAACAAAATCATTATTTCAATATTGATAGCTTTGATTCATGTAAGTACTTGTGTATTATGGACAGTGACGATAACTTAAGTTATTTAGTTAAAATGCCAAGTTGGGCGGATTTGCAGTAAACAAAAATTTTGACACATATACATAAAATTATATTGTAATTAAACGTGTTATATGATTTGTATGAAATCAGTTTTGTTTGCATAAATTATTATCCATCGCACATCAAGTCTAGTTGAATAAATTTTCATGCCTAATATGCATCATAATTATGCTAAAATTTTGTGCATAATGTGCATCACAATATTTGTTAACACAATTATGCATGAGCGTTCCGTATGTGCACTGTACTGCACTGCGTGCATGTAAATATATAACACATCAACAAATACTACTAAATACTTATTATCCTGTCACTCCACTTTTACGGTACCTTGCTCTATATTGACGCATTTAATTGCAATCTTATTCTCCAATTTACGTGGGAGCACACACAAGGGGAAACATTTGAGCATTTCCAATTTTCCCAGCTTTTGAATACACGTTGCTTCTTTTTTTGTAGACAGGATCTGACAAGAGACTCCATACTCGACGGAGGAGTTCAAAAAATTTAATTGACACTCTCCAAATAATGGAGAAGTGGAAAAAAAGGGAAGCGGACACGGATCCACATTTTTGCAGTCAGTCTTGAACGATTTTTGAATGTGGTCTGCCTGTGAACCCACACTCACATTCTTACATATGATCTAGTGTGTGTGTATCTCAATTCCTTTGGTCTTTCCTCGTCAATGTCAAACGTCAACTTTTTTTTGTTTTTTACGACTGTCCAAACACACAGTATGCACACACAAACATGTAGGCAGTTCCTGGTTCTCCTGAGAGAAGGGTAGGTACGAACAAGACTCATTTGAATTAAAGGGACGGAGATGAAAGAACAAAGGAAGAAGAGGTTCATGAGACAGATCATGATATAATCAATGCAGCGTGATGTAAAAATAGTTAAGTAAATTAGAACGTGCAAATTTTTACATGAGGATTTACTTTACATGGAGTCAAATAGAGACGTCATGTGGGGGCCCTGTCTCCACAATTCCTATTTATATTTTTACTATGTACACTGGGACTGAACTCATCCACTTACCCACTGATCAACGACGACGACCTTTGAGGATTTCTTATGTAATGTGTACTCGACGATGGGAGTGTGGGGATTTTCTCCGGAAATCCGGATTCTTGTCCTTCCTAACCAGTCACAGTCAAATGATTATGACGCTGTTCAAAAGCGCCCCACACACGCACACATTGTCGTGGTGAGGACATTTGACTCTGTGGATTTGGGAAATTTGGTGAATGGAAGACTTTCAATCAGTTGGATGGATGGTTAGATTGAATCAAAAGTTGTTACATTTTTTTCTCGGACAAATTCTGAGCGTGCCGAGCACACACACACAAACACACCTCCCGCACACATTACACATCTACATACAAATCTCAATTGACCTTGGTCTGATTCCTGTAGCTTTGTGTCTCCAGATCCAGCCCTTCTTCCTTCCTATTGTCTTGTATTTTTTTAGTTCTTTATTTCTCTTTTCCACGCCATTTCAATTATATTCATTCCCTTAATTTTATTTCCATTTCATTTTATGCTGCCTATTAAAATTTCTATTATTTTTACACACAAACTCTAATATTTGACCTGACCAAATAGATTGTTGTCCCTGATGATGAGAACTCTCAACTCAAAGTCAATGTCTCCACGATAAAAAAAACCTTTCTTACTTTTTAAAAAATATTTTGCAAACAAACATTCTTCTGGACGACGATATTAATCACAAGAACAAGTTGGAGATTTGCAAGGAATCGTAAAATTTTGAGTAATATTGTTGATTTCAAAAATAGTTGAGAATTTCACAATAGAATATAAAAGAAGAGTGAGTGTGTGTGTGTAGAACTGCATTCTGCATTTTATAATTTATGAACAAACTCCACACACAGAAAAGAGATAGGAGGATGGAAAATGATGGCAGTCGCCCAGCCCTTGTGTGTGTGCTGTGTGTGAAATGTAAAAATGGTCAAGTTCAAAATTGCGGTGACACCCATTGTATTTATTATGTAGTTTGGTGAATTTGTATGTGCAGCAGGAGTAGATGCAACTTGCTTTTAATTACACGGCTTCGTATTCAAAATTAGTGTCAATACCACAATGGGTTGACTGGCACCCTGCCGTGGATGTGTGTGTGTGTGTTTTGACCGCACACGCTCTTAACCCGCACACTATTTCATGCTCTCTCTCTCTCTCTATCTGGTTAAATGATAAAAACTCTTTCAAAATGTTAAGAGAAGAGCATCCAAGTTGATCAAATTGTTTTGCCATTAGCCACACACACACACTCTCATGTATGCAGTCAGCTAATAACTTTTGGATGATAATTACTGCATTAGAAGGATATAATTATAAACATCCCTCCTGTATAATGTGTTGCATTCTTGGTCGGTTGTGATTGCAATCTACAGAGAAAGCAAAGGAGGGGAGGAAGAATTTCTTAAATAATTTATAGAAGTTTTTTAATGACACCGCACTCCATTAAAAATGGCAGTGATTAAGAATGAGGAGAGGGGAAAAAGTCTCGCTTCTTCTTCACTTGAACCCATGTCACGTGAGCAATTATTGTCAAATTGTCACTTTAAATAAAAATGGATCGCCGGAGGGTCGTCTTTTATTAAGTATGAAAATTCCGATTAGGCAGAGATAAACATTGACGGATGTGAGACCAGAAGATCAAACACACACACATTTTAACAGTACTTAGTCTACCAAAGACCACTGAGAAGGGGAAGGGGGTAGGTCAGAGCGGACTTTGGTTTGGTGGATAATGATAATGTTGAACAGTAGAATTAATGGCAATAATAAAATAGGAGGATGAAGAGAGAAAAGAGGAGCAAAAGTTTTCACTATCTGTATATTTCTGGTTAATTTAATGCCGCTCCCTCCCCCTCCCTCCACACATTATCGCCCTCCCTCATCTTTTAATAGTTCTAGTATATAATTCCTGTTTGACTAATATCTATATAAGAAGAAAATGATGATCCAGTCTTGATGAGCATTACTGATTGTTTTATTTTTAATTCAGAATGTAGTTAGTCTTTTGAACTCCCTCTCTTTGTACCTTACTCTCTTTTATGCTATTCCCCCCGTCCTCACATCAGCACCTAGTCTAATTCAATTTCAACCCTTTTTATTACATTCTCCCACCACACACACACACACTCACTCACTCACTCACTCACCCTCTTTCTACTGATACAAATTTGTATCCTAATTTTACTTTACCCACTCCTGAGAACCACTTCACATCCCCACAAGAGATTTATGCATTGACTAAAACTATCCACAAGATTCGCTAGTCTCATTTCAAGATTCGCCGTGCACACCTACTTTTTTGCAAATCCGCAAGTAGCCTTGTAAAAAAGAAGATCCTCTTTAGGAGAGGATCTTTTTTGAGGGAAAGGAGGAGGGATGGGGCATTTAAAGGAAGTTCCACATGTCACGTATTAGTTGTAAAAAAATTGGACAATAGCCTCTAGTTTAGTTACCAATAATAATACTGTTGAGCGACTTTTTTTCTTTTAAAAAAAATTTACCAATGTGCAAAAACATTGTTGAAGGGGGAATATGCATGGATGGCAATATACATGTAATTTAGATGTAGGAATATTGGTTTGTGTGTATGAAGAGAGAGATTGGGCAAGGTTTTGGTCCGTACTCTCGTTGGTGAAACTGATCATTAAAGGACCAGGTTAGTGAGACGGAATGCTAGTTAATTTGTAGATAGAGAAGGGGAGTTATAATGAGCCGGTTTACCCCCGGCTACATATGCATAATGAGGAGCGAACCCTCTTTCTCTCTCTCTCTACATCTCAAGATTTCAATGTACTTGTGACTGTAGACATTTCATAAATATACAAACCATTTTACATTTGTCTATATCATCCACTTCTACTTAATGTGTGTGTGTGTTTGGAGAGAGAGAAGATCAAACGGAACAAGAAGCTCATTTATGCCCTCTGTCTAATACGCAAGAAGAAGATATTACATGTACATACCTGTATAATGCCATTATTTATGCATCAAATTGTGATGTGTATTTCGTATTTATGTTGTCTCGTATTGATATTAAAATATTTAATTTAGGTGAATTGGCATGATGTACGAGTCAGGGGCTGTGAGGATTGATTTTTTTTCATGTGGAAAATTGGAGAGAGAAAAGGGTCTTCAACTTATTAGGATGTGAATCCTTTGTGAAGCTCAGGATGATGAGAAGGAGATTGACGATGAGTGAATGATTTTAATTGATCATCACACATTCATTCTTCAACACACACACACACGTTACGTGTACAATGTAGCATAGACGGACTGTTCCCTTCCTCTTTTCTTCAACATCTTAATAGGGAAACTATTGACCATTTTCTTAAAACTCAGACTAGTGGAATTTCCACGTCTGCTCTTTTTTAATTGAGACAGAGCAGTCAGGCATTCAACCAAAGCTTTTTTTCTTGATCACATAATTTAACGTACTTCTTCCGTTATTCTGTGTATTAAAATCTTTCCATTCAGAGGTTTGAAATATTTAATCCAAGGAATTTTATCAAAATCAGTTCTCCGTCGGCTTATTTACATTCTGTCCCATCTTCTTTTCTTAATGAATTATTGAATGAGTACTTAAGTATCCAGTTTAATTTATTGTGAAACCCTTCATACAATTTTCTTTAGAAGTAATAGATCCTTCACACAATCCATTATCTGTGTATCAGTAAATTGGTTCAAAAATTTCCTACGCTCCTCGTCAGAAGAGTTAAGTGACAATGAAAGTTGGAAACGAAATTAATCAAAAATGCTGACGCTATTATCCACATTAAGTCTGGATAGTTAGTTGATGAGCTTTTCATAGAGGAAGAGAAAGATTGCTAAGACGGAGACTGGCGTTTCCCTTCGCACCTTCCAAATTGTTACAGGGAGATTACAATATTTTATTACATTTAAACAAGTAGGAGTGGAGGTGCTGGCTTAATGGCACAGAGACCAATGAGTGAACCTTGTTAACATGAATGTTAAATTACTATAAATCACTCCTCACGTTGTTTGGCTAATGTAAACTAGTTGACTCTCCTCCTCATTCTCACCCTCTGCAGCACAGAATACCGAATGTCGGCTCCATCCTAATTTCCCAAATAGTAAATCTCTCCCTCTCTCTCTTATTTTTCGCTTTCCTCTGTACATAAACAAATGGTCAATACATACACACACGGTAGCAGCTACATGGATTCGGAGGAGTCCTCACTTTTAGAATGGCCACAGAGGAACGAAAATGACAATTATATATTGTCCAGAGGACTCAGATGGGGACTACCTGTTGCTCATGAGAAGGAGAGAAAATTTCGTGCTACTCATCCCAATTCGCAGGTATGACGACCCGAGTGAACAGCTCAACCTATAAATCCTCATATGCAAAATCAACATTGTGTGGTGATACCGTATTAATCATCTCCAACACCTTCCCTCCACACTACTCCCCACAGAGGGAAATAAAACTTCCTTTCTTGAACTCATTACGGTAGAGTGAGGATGAAATGAGTAGATGATATTAAAAGTACACACACACACTCACCCTCTCTCTCTCTCTTGGCTATGATTTGAGAAGCTGCATGGGACAAGCTTTTGTGCAGCTCGTAAATAATTGAGTTGAGCGAAACACGATGAAATAAAACATTTTAATTTAAATACAGTATGTAAATTTCTACACATATACTTTAATTGGCAGTGGAACATGAAATGTGTAATAATATCTGTGTGTGTGTTGAACTGATGATATTTGTAGGTACTCAGGTTGGGCGCCAGGTGAAATTTATATGCATACATATTCTGTGCATACAACTTTGTAGTTAGTGCAGAGAGAGAGAGAGAGAGAAAAAAAAAAGTTATTGATTCAATGTAAAAAGGAAAAATGATTTGGTCAGACTTCTCTCTCTTGATTCAAGAGGAGTTTTTATGAATTTTGAATTAATTAACTTATATTTTATAGCACTCAACATCCCAGCGTACCTGGCAAATGAAACATTTTACCTTTCATCATCCCATGTACTTGATCATCTCATCTTCTCTACACACACACACAGCCACACAATTGATGGCATGATGTGTGTGTGGATTGTAAACTCGGATGATGGATATACAGAGAGATGCGCTTGTGTGTGTGTGTATTGCCAGTTTAATTGATTGTTGAAAACAAACGTGGGTAGTACACGGGTCAATAATTATCAAATTTTTTTTTCTCTAATCCTGACTCATTTTTTCATTTGGCTTTTTGTCATGATTGAATATTTTACAGTCTCAACTGAAACTGAGATGTATGTAACTGTCTGACATTTATAAAAAGAAATGGAAAATTTTTTCATGAATGAATTCCAGGGATTAAGTACTCCACACTCTGAGTTCCTTCTCTTTCTCTCTAGCTTCATCAAGAATATAATTTATAATAAACATATGTATTTAATTTTTATTTCCACATCTCATACTCTTCTCCCTCACTCTTTCATACACACACACACTCGGACAGGAGTGTGTATGTGTGAGTCATGAACTTTAGGAGAAACTTTACATGGGTTTTTTCCCTCACATCCGCATAAGTGGTGAGTCTCTCGGCATGAAGTAACTATAAAATGATGAACGTATTAATCACGTTCGACAGAATTCAATGCACTACTTTAACTCCTGCTAAACTTTTGGCTAAGTTGTTCTCCCTCTCCTCTCCTCTCTCTCTTTTATCCTGATGATTATTTTTTTCTCTATTTTTCCTTTTAGTCGGCTAACTCTCTCTCATTCGTATATGATGAAAAAATTTTCGCTTGTTTCCTTCTCTCCTCTGCTCTGCTTTTGCTTTTGCTCTGGTTCTGCCTTCTCTGTGTGTGGACTGGCCTGATATACTTTTATGTATATTTGACTGTGTATGATTATTTCATCTTGGAAAAGTTACGAGGAGATCGAGAGCAAAGGAGAGTTCATAAAGAGAGAGAGAGAGAGAGATGCTTCTTGCCAATGCTTCTTCAATATAAAAGGACCACACCCATCCCATGGGGAATGACGATCCAGTCACTTTGCTCTCCTCTCGTCCAAACTCAACTTCTTTTAACTATCTCCTCTCCTCTGTCCGTTTGCAAACCGAGAGTCTCCTCAACTCTCCTGTACGTATAAACAAACTCCATCCTTATATGGATCATCAACTGTAATACATTTTTGTATAGTACTTATGCGGCTATGGCAGGGCAACGGATTTTTGCCCACCAATCTCAACCCAACATGAATTTGCTTTGCATTTCTTCTCCTCCTTGGCCACAATACATACAAACACACACGGTCCGACGGACACAACACTCTCTCTCTCACACACACACGAAATCCCAGACACATAACTGCACGAGGCACATTCATCTGAGCTATTTACAGGACCAACTTTATCCCTCCAAAGTCCTTTGACTTCATCGATCCTGGGTTGCTGTGTGTGTGCGTGTGTTATCCAATGTGTATCAATTCATGTCTGGCCATTCCAGGTGTCAATATATGCAAATCTGAACATTTTTCCAGCAGACAATCATGCAGCGTTGAAGATTTCTCTGATTTCATAAACTTTACCAATTCACACACTTGGAATTTTCTAACTTTTGAAGACTACACAAAAATTTGTTTGATGGCACATTTTAAATGAAAAGGTGTAAGAAATTATCAAATTTTTAATTACACTGAAACTGAGCAGTCCATTTTGTCCATGATGGCTACACAAAATCTTGTGAATTCCATGAAGTGGATCTCATTTCTTATTGGAAATAAATGTTCAATAAGAAATTATCGTAGATTATTAGAGTATTGAACGGGAAGATACATTACATGGAGTCCGAGTTGGTAGGAATAACAATGAGTGCAAACTCTTGTGTGTGTGTCTTTGGTAGATAAATGTCTACCTCCCAGCATTGGAGTTGTTCAGGTGAAAATTCTAGCCATCCCACCCTTTGACTTATTAGTTGGAGAGAGAGAGGGAGAGAGAGAAGAAATTCTCGGCTTCATAATGTCATGCCAAAGCCGTTTTTACTTGGCATGTTCATTCAGATGCCATACATGTGTGTTCAAATTGTATATTGTATATGTGTACTCGTGTGCTCTCTTATACTGTAAAAAATCCGTGCTCCCTACTCTCCACACACACACACACACAAAGATAATAAATGAGCTTTAACATTGTATCACCCATCCTCTTGTGTGTGTGTGTGTGTGTGGACTTCCTATCACAATTTCGTGATCTCTTTCTCCACCTTTGCAAACCAATTTCCAATCTTCTCTCTCCTCCACTCACTTCTTCAAAGTCCTCACCTCGGTCCACCTCAATCAAGAATCCCAAACATATATAGCATATACACAGGACAGGCAGTTTTAGTTTCAAGCTACAGAGAAGCCACCAGACTTTTCCCAACTTGAGTCTAATCCTTTAGCGAAAAAAATGGGATTATTGGAATTCAGCGCAAAAATTATGCAAATCCACATACATCCACACACATATTTTTTTTGTCTTTTTGACTCCACAAATTCCTCCTCAATCATTAAACATGACACATGAATCAACTCCCGGTCAACAAGAACAAATAAACTGATAACACTCCCTGAGTGTCTTTCAGGGCTAAATAGCTCCACAAAAGAAAAGACGGGGAACAATTCTGAACATCCTTTTTTATAAAAGAAAAAAATGAGTTTCAGGTTACAGTACAAAAGAACAGATTTATGCAAGAAAGAAATTAATTTTTTACCTCATCTAGGCTATTCACTAGTCAGCCCTTGTGTATTGTATTCTCTCTCTCTCTCCACACACACACATGTTTAACGATGAGAGGAGATAGTCCCAAAAAGTAGTGAATCCCTTGTTCAATATTTTCTTCCACATATTTTACATAGTATTAAATGAGTTGCCGAACGTGTCCAAAGGAGGAGGAAAAAATCAGCATTCAATTGGCCAATTGAAAGTAGAGCAAAAAGATATTGTTGTTGTATGGAAGGGGGATGTAAAAATGATGGACTGTAATACCCCATAATAATAATTTTCCCTGCCCCTGCCACAACTGTCTGTCTGATACGGCAGAGCCAGAGCAGAGCCAGAGCGCAAGAAAAGAGTGAGTAGAAATGTTTCATGATCAGACGGAGATCTTTCCCCTCAAATTACTTTTCTATACACATTTGTTCCGGTTAGGAACGGGGGATGTGCAAAATCATGATTCTCCATTCCGCATCGTTAAAATCGTACATTTTTACATACTTACTTATATCTTGTGTTTGGATGAATGTAGGCGAGAGGACAGACACAACAAGTGTCCAACACACACACACACAGACTTACGTATGAAAATAAATGTTCAAAGAAAATCACAGACTTTAAAAGTCCACAGAGAGGAACAGAAAGAGAGAGAGAGATGTGATAGGTAGAGAGGAGAGGGGCGAGACAGGAATTGTGGACACACAAAAAATAGTAGAGTGAATGAGTTGCAATTTGTACATGTGTGTGTGAGAGAGAGGTAGCCGCTTCTCCATTAACACCACACCATGTGTACGTGTGTGTTTAAATATACCAAGAGAGAGAGAGTATGTATAATCGTGAGGATATTATGTAGACAAAATATAGCCTCCAGAACACCACACACACACACACGTCCCACAGTGTATTTATATTATATGGGTTTTCCACACACACACACATCTTACCATAGTATGATTGTGCAAAAATACAGACACCATCACTGAACCGCCGGTTGCCGTACATTTTGATAAGCTACAATCAAAGAATAATACAACAAAACTTTTTTTATATTCAATGCCAGCTTCTTATGCCTATTCCTGTCTCTCTCTCTCTCACACACACAGACTCACACTCACTCCCTGACAACACAAAACAACATTCAAAAGGAAATACAAAGCGGAGGTGGGGATGTGTCAACTAATAAAAACTTTTTTTCGTCTTCTCTCAATCCTCCTCAGCTCCTCCACTTACGTCATAATTAGTCCTTTAAATTTAGTTTTTTTGTCTGTGTCCTGGATAATGACAGTGAGCTAAATCCATACCTAAGCTATTTAAATAGTCTTATTTTCCTGCCATAGTACATAATGGTAATATGACGATGACGATGAGATGAAAGAGGTAAATGGTGAGTCTAATCTTACGCAGTTTGGTTACAAAATGTGCTTATTGATTCAATTTCATTTGTGGAGCTAAAGAGTAAAGGGGAAATAAAATGAGCGAAAAAGGGCTGAAAATTTAGAATGAAGAGGCACTTTGAGAGACTGATTTATATATTTTGAAGAGTGAAGGAAGATCTCCATGTTAAGTCTTGAGGATTGATGTTATAATCTCAAATAATTTACCATATTTGGTTGTGAGTAGAATGTAGCGAGTTGAGGAGATGAAAGAGTCGAGGAAAAGAAATATTCAGTCTGATTAAGTTTCTACATAGATTAAGCTGGACAGTTGGTGTTAATTAAAGAGCCTCTGACCATTGTGCCTCTTCAAAAATGACTTAAATGGTGGATACGGAAGGAGGGCAGGGAAATGGAAGACTTGGAAGAAATTAATTATAGTTGGAAGTCAAGAGTTTGAGATTGTTAAAGAGGCGAGAGTGTGTTGCGTGTGTTTGTCAATGTCTCGTTGAATGTGTGAGGTCTGTTTCGTTCCTCTCATTTTCCCCACACACACATCCACCACACACACACACACTATCTTTCTCTCTCTCCTCCGTTTCCGCTTGATTTACCTGAGCGTGCACGTTGTATATTATTACATAATATGTATTATGTCTGGCTATAGACAAACATTACACAATGTGTGTGTGTGTCTGTAGATGTGAGAGACGGCACACGTGAGATTAAATTATGTGATTTTGCCTACACACACACACTAAAGTCACTTGTTTGTGGATTATAGTGTTGTTTTTTTAATATGAGACTAGAATGTGTGTCCATTTTATATAGAGAGTCTATATGAGATTTTGATACCGCAGGAGATTTGCGAGATACACAGACACACTACACACAAATGAGAGAGAGAGGAGAGAAGGATGAGAGAAAAAAATTCCTAGCATTTATTTGACAAGAGATCCGTCTTTGTATCCCCTTTTGTTTTTCTTCATGAGCCATTACGACCAAAGTGTGAACATCAAGTCGGGCGGGAAGGGAAGGAGAGGCTGAGGATGATGACGAGGACAATAAAAGAAAAATCTTGTGTCTTTAACATATCAAATCCTTCTCTCTCTCCTCCTCTCACTGCAATGTCTGGAGAGACGGAACTCAATCATGAACTGTGTGTGTATGCAGAACACGAGCGAGAAATGGAGAGAGAGACAAAAGGATAAAATCATCGCATGATATTCATTTATGCTTACATATAACTGTGCAGACGCTAGAGAGTTAATAAAATGTTGGCATACATAACCCTACAATGTAGGGCCTACATGCATGGTATTTATAATTTTCAGACTAGACACTGCATTGATTCTCGGAATCGTTCCGTCTTCCTTCCGCCTCGTGTAACGAGTCAGCATGAATGTGTCTCAAGTATTTTGGAAGCTGTATTAGACAGCTTGCTTGAAGTATTATGCATAAATCATAGATCTTTCATTGAGAAAAAAGTATAGAAAACTAAGGTGCGGGAGAGAGAAAGAAATTCGAACTCAATTTTTGGAATTCTTTGGAATGTTTGTCCATAAAATTGCAAATTGATTTAATAACAATTGGTTTGAAGATGCCACCGAAAGAATTGTTTGATGATCATATTTGATGACAGACTACCGAATCTCTCTCCAGGAGGACGTCATCCTACCCGGGTTTTTAGTGTCCCTTGTACTACTATAGTAATACAAAAAAATCTTGCAAGTAGTAAACATTGGGGAGCATTTAATTATTATAATTATTATCACAAAGCAACAGGAAAAATGAGGAATTGTTTACAAAAATTATTAAAAAATGACTTTGCATGAAATTAAAAATAGTGAAACGCTGGATAGTGCGTTAGTAACATACACAGATTAAATGCATAACCATCCGAGGCTATCTTCATATTCTTTTATGCAAAGGAAGAGAGGGACGTTCAGAGGGAGAAGGACGCTGACGTTTCAAGTCTCCTCCTGTCGAACCCTTACATTATCTTGACGACCTGAAGCGACAGATTAATTGATCTTGACATGCTGAACACGATCATATGTCCAGAATATTTTTTTGACCTCTCGCTTGACCAATCAAAGGGGATTTGCAAAATGACCTGCCCTGATGACCCCTTAAGTTCTAAAAATCTGAAAACATTCACAGTGATAGACA